>BSQZ01000028.1:5459410-5464410 GCA_033239005.1 Lamellibrachia satsuma
TACACTACTATTCCTTATCGTAGCGTACCGTACTAGTTGGTACTGTACTGTACCGTACCGTACGGTATTGTCGTGTCATGTGGTATCGGTGTCTTAACATTCACTGTTCAATCGTACTGTTATAACGTTCAGTGGCTCTGGTCAATCCAAATGGCAAACCGGCAAACGACACGTGTTGTCTCAAAGACGAGGTGGCGTAGCGTGTTGCGAAGAGATACCAGCCCTAAACGAGTCACGACAAAACAATTCACGAACGGCGAAACCGTCCAATAAATACACACGGCGGCACACCCTTGAATATATCAAATGTAACAGTCGCGTCCGGTAGGCAACATGCTGCCAATCAAGGACGAACACTTTATGTTCGACCATCGCAAAAGATCAAACATAGACGTATAGGTCATTGTATTGTTGGACACTCACTTGTTACATGCTGCGAGGAATTACGCGTAGCCAATACAGGTGTTAAAGGCCAATCATTCAGCACATCGAGGGTAGGTGGTGCGAAGCGTTGTGCCACTAACAACACTGCGGTCCGTGTATCTGCTGGATGAATTGTAATTACCGGCTTTTAAACGCAGCACGTTCCACACCAGTTACATATAACGTTCTTTATTTCATTTAGAGCAACGCTGTCTGGACGTGCGGAAAGTCAATATCGCAAAGTTGTTGTCACATTTAAACTAGCCTGATATGTGGTAAACAATTTCTGATCCTTGTTGCGGAATGATGAATGGACGTCGGTAGACGCACGGACCGTTCACACAGGTGTTCCATTCAGCCAGGCTGTGTCGACAGTTATTTGTGCGTAGTTGATGGCTTTATTCAGGCACCATTCACCAGACCTGTCACCGGCAACACTCGTGCCACTACATACAACACAGGGGGTCCCGAACTCTCGTCGCTCGCTCGGTCGGACGGACAGGTGGACGCACTGATGAACGAGCTGACGGACCGACGGACGGGCGGATGGCGAGGCGAGGAGGAAGGACTTGCGGTCCAACTGGAGAACCTTCAAACCACCAGCTGCATGGTGATGTGAGGCCACTGAACTACTAACAATAGCGTGAGATTTGTGAACTTCACAGAGGTTACATGTTTCAACGTACAACTTGGCCCTACCTAGGTGGTCTCTTGGTTGGCACTGCGGCGTAAATGACAAGGCTCAATGGTGTATTCCGACTAATGAATCACCAGTTGGCAAAGACGGAACAGACAGCTTAGACCACGTCGTTTGTCTTTCACGTCCACCACACGGCATTACCTTCGCCACAAGACGTTGTTTGTCTTTTGATAAAACTACCTTCGCCACAAGACGTTGTTTGTCTTTTGATAAAACTACCTTCGCCACAAGACGTTGTTTGTCTTTTGATAAAACTATCTTCGCCACAAGACGTTGTTTGTCTTTTGATAAAACTACCTTCGCCACAAGACGTTGTTTGTCTTTTGGTAAAACTATCTTCGCCACAAGACGTTGTTTGTCTTTTGATAAAACTACCTTCGCCACAAGACGTTGTTTGTCTTTTGGTAAAACTACCTTCGCCACAAGACGTTGTTTGTCTTTTGATAAAACTAAAACTACCTTCGTCACAAGACGTTGTTTGTCTTTTGATAA
Source organism: Lamellibrachia satsuma (assembly GCA_033239005.1). Taxonomy (NCBI): domain Eukaryota; kingdom Metazoa; phylum Annelida; class Polychaeta; order Sabellida; family Siboglinidae; genus Lamellibrachia; species Lamellibrachia satsuma. Next base: position 5,461,026 of record BSQZ01000028.1, read on the forward strand.
AACTACCTTCGCCACAAGACGTTGTTTGTCTTTTGATAAAACTACTTTCGCCACAAGACGTTGTTTGTCTTTTGATAAAACTACCTTCGCCACAAGACGTTGTTTGTCTTTTGATAAAACTACCTTCGCCACAAGACGTTGTTTGTCTTTTGATACAACTACCTTCGCCACAAGACGTTGTTTGTCTTTTGATAAACTATGAGATGTGCTTAATTTTCACGCAAACATAATGCTGACCGACGCGTACTAATGTCACATGCATCAACGTCTATAATTATAACATAATGTATAGTATAATAATATGACGTTTGTCGAAATAATATGACGTGCCTGCAGAAATAAGCAAAACAATTCGGGGATGTCCTCACACGTCGAGTTGTAAAGTTGACCAAACGAAGGCTGTTGAAACATCCGCGTGACACACACAATCGGGTGTGAACAATGTTGTTAACGCGACAATCCAACAATAATGTCATTTACAAGAACTTATTATTGGACAATGTTTAAAATATGACGTTTTCGTATTTGAATGTTCTTCCAAATTAGTCATTATCGCGTAATAATTAAATATCACCATAGCACATCTAGTGCAATACCACATCACAATGGCGGTGTAAACAATACCACGTCACAATGGCGGTGTAAACAATACCACGTCACAATGGCGCTGTAAACAATACCACGTCACAATGGCGGTGTAAACAATACCACGTCACAATGGCGGTGTAAACAATACCACATCACAATGGCGGTGTAAACAATACCACGTCACAATGGCGGTGTAAACAATACCACATCACAATGGCGGTGTAAACAATACCACGTCACAATGGCGGTGTAAACAATACCACTTCACATTGGCGGTGTAAACAATACCACATCACAATGGCGGTGTAAACAATACCACGTCACAATGGCGGTGTAAACAATACCACGTCACAATGGCGGTGTAAACAATACCACATCACAATGGCGGTGTAAACAATACCACGTCACAATGGCGGTGTAAACAATACGCAATTACGCAACTAATCCCACAATTTTTATTGCCTCACTTATTTATAATTGTGTTACTGTTCCATCATAATACCCACGGTGCGATTTATTTTACTTAACAATTACAACCCGTGCCTTCAAAGGGACACACGATGTAACTGAAATACTGGAATGTTTCATAGGATTTTAACTGTCGTTGTATCTGCGGCCATTTTGACTTTAAATAAGTTCACTAGATTGTCAATCCCAATGTGTTGTGCAATTATGTTTACAATAAATTATTCCTCTGCTCTGGAAACAGGAAGGACGAATTCAATTTAACAAGATTTAACAAGATATAAACAAATTTAATAAGATATAACAATATTTAACAAGTAACATGATTTAATAAGATATAGTAACACGATTTAACAATATTTAACAATATGTGTTAACTCGTGTTGGTGTCTCTTCGCAATGCGTTACGCCGTTTTGCCCTTGATTGACGCATGTCAGTTCTTTATTTCTGATTTATATGTGCAGAGACCTGAAATTAATTATCCACAATTGAAGTTTCGACACATCCCAAATAAGCGCAACCGAAACAACATCACGTGATGTTTGTTGATGTTACTCCTCGACATTTTGAGTCAGCCAGAATAAAATCTATGCAGTGAGGTATTCGTGTGTTCCCGACATTATACATACATTATGTTTTGTTCCAACGCAAATGTATAGTAAACCCTAATCCGAAGAAATTAACATTGATTCTTTTAATACAATAAACCAATTACTTCCTTGTCCACTGCCATCTTTTCAAATGTATAGTAAACCCTAATCCGAAGACATTAACATTGATTCTTTTAATACAATAAACCAATTACTTCCTTGTCCACTTGCCATCTGTTCAAAGGTATAGTAAACCCTAATCCGAAGACATTAACATTGATTCTTTTAATACAATAAACCAATTACTTCCTTGTCCACTTGCCATATGTTCAAATGTATAGTAAACCCTAATCCGAAGACATTAACATTGATTCTTTTAATACAATAAACCAATTACTTCCTTGTCCACTTGCCATCTGTTCAAATGTATAGTAAACCCTAATCCGAAGACATTAACATTGATTCTTTTAATACAATAAACCAATTACTTCCTTGTCCACTGCCATATGTTCAAATGTATAGTAAACCCTAATCCGAAGACATTAACATTGATTCTTTTAATACAATAAACCAATTACTTCCTTGTCCACTTGCCATCTGTTCAAATGTATAGTAAACCCTAATCCGAAGACATTAACATTGATTCTTTTAATACAATAAACCAATTACTTCCTTGTCCACTGCCATATGTTCAAATGTATAGTAAACCCTAATCCGAAGACATTAACATTGATTCTTTTAATACAATAAACCAATTACTTCCTTGTCCACTGCCATCTGTTCACATTTCTATTTGATCTTCTCTTAAACAAGTGTCTCTAGTTGTGTTAAACCACATTCTACATTCTTAGAATATTTAATCAGATCTGACAATATTTAATACATGTGTCGGACTCGGAATGTGTTTATTGGACAGAGGCAAGAACATAAAATTAAATAGGATAAACTGCGAGTGAATGCAAACTTTCTAAATAATAAAGATTAAAGTTAAATTATATAAATATGCATATGTGTTCGGGAGACTCTCACTAGGACCAACAACTGACCGCTAAAATGAGAACCACCCGCATAATTATAACAAAGAATTGTATATGTAAATTGTAATTGAAATACATAATATGTAAACTAGCACCAAGAAGAAATCAGTTTACTAACTTATTGACAGTCTTCGAACATGTCACAGTAATTAATGTTCATGAAGGTGACATATAACAAATCGGCATATTTCAAATGGAGTTATAGCAATAACGATATTGAGACAAAGAAGATCTTCGTGTAATAACTGAAACCATAGAATGAATGAGAATTCATTTTATCAGTAATCAAGGCGGGAGTGTCGTTAATTGGAAGGGCAATGGTACACCTGGGTGATTCCATGGCGGCGTAAGCTGCGGTCTTATCGACTCAACGTCTACGCCTGGCGCAGTGCCGATAACCATGATTCACGACCTCGGTCAGTGCGAGTGCCGTCGACCAGATGTTGCCCGGGTTGTGCCGATACGACACCATTGTGACACCGTGAAACCGATTACACCCGAACACTGCCGAGCGGCGACGCGAAACCGTCTAGAACACACATTGTCGATTTCGGGCGATCATAATGAATTAATTTTCATAAATTGCCGCCAAATCCTGCAGCATTAACGTCGCGCCGACCGCCCGGTTCTTGTGCTAACGCGGCGAGGCGTGAACGCGTCTCGGTTGCTTACAGATTTTTCAAAAGTTATTTTCAAAGCGCGAT
>BSQZ01000028.1:5479410-5609410 GCA_033239005.1 Lamellibrachia satsuma
ACGGCGAATTCTGAACAAACACTGCAAGCCGCACGCCAGACAAACGGCTGAACCCAAGTGCAATAACGGGGAGTCTAATCACTCAGGCAATAGCATTCAAGTGTTGTTCACAATTGTGCGTCTGTACGAATCAACACTCAGGCAATAGCCAGCCTACAAAGCAGCGCACTCGCTGTATCGTATTAATGTATTACCAGATGAACAAACAATGTTCAATGCTTTGTTAGCTACGCTTGACAGCGCATATCAACATTAAGCCGACTGTTTCTGAAGAGTTTGTTTAGCCGAGAGATCAGCTAGCGTAAACACTGCCAGAAAAGAGCAAACGCCTTTACAAGGCTGTTGTTAGTCGCCGACGTAAATTAATCAGATTATTTTCACGATAGAGCCTAAACTAAACGTATAGTAAACAATGCAACGGATGAATCGTTGCGCTAGAAGAAGTCTTGCTTTAGTTTTTAGGTATATTAATTTCTGCTATACAAATACATTAACCTAATATCAAATAAAGTAGTGCCGGTAGTTAAATTGTTGCGCACATATGGATTATTAAGGATTCTCTATTATCGTCGAACCTATGGAAACATCCATTAGATTTAATATTATGCTTCGCTGATACCATCAAAAGTAAACGCGTTGGTTTGGTCGCGTTAAAATGCCACCTCCTCAATAGTGTCCACGTTGTAAACTACACTAAAGCGATAATAGGTCGTTTCCAGAACGTGGCGCTCATCTTTACACGAACAATATTTCGCATCGCGGCTAGCCAAACACGCGATTTGCATACGCAGTGGTGTCCACAGTCTATTTTCATTTGATGTATTGATACTTGCCACTTGAGCGTTCCGGTGGTTCAGCGGGCTCTTTGAAGTGACAGAGCATGTCAGTACACAGGGTCTTCCTTTATGGGGCACAAATCTGAAAGTAATTCTCTGGCTGCCAGAAACTCGGCAGCGCTAACGAGGTTTTGAGTTACGACATCATCGGCTTGTGCGGACGAGTCCGGGCTTGTGAAGTTGCCGGGTATTTTTAGCCCTGTTCAGTGCAATGACAAAGAACTTGGATTTCGACACTGCTTACGAACACATACATGGACAAAATTTACCTTTATTCCATGATAACTCGGTCCATGATTTCGATCTTATTCTTCTGACTCCAAGACGGTGCATCACGACGTTGTCTGACCCGCGTGCACATCCAATCCATCCAAAACATTTGTTATCGATTTCCGTTGTCCAACAACATTTCTACACTAACAGATACTAATGTAGATGAAACATGTTTTGAGTGTTATTTGTGTGTGGCACCTTCATTGCGACGACTGTATAATGTGGTATGTCGCATATGTTGGAGCAACAAGCGCCCACAAAACCGGGAAAGTACTAAACTATCTGCGGATTTGTAAAGTGCAATCTTCGTTGTCAGCCCTACTTAATAAATACTTCTTCTAGAGAAGACACACAAAGCCAATTGTCTGTTCCTGAAATGGAACACACACACGCACGCGCGCGCGCACACACACACACACACACAAGCACGCACGCACGCACGCATGTTTGGGATACTGAAGGGTGGCCCATTGCGAGAACCTATATGGTATTCACCTTGATGTGCTGAATGTCATCTAAAGATAACGATACATCTATGTACGTCCCTAACATTTGGACACGGCTGTGTTATAGTCGTTATACTGCATGGCGCGCACCTGCGCTCCAATTAAAGACCCCGCGTGCACTTAAACACCGCCTTCGTCGGACACCGAAGTTGTCGGCAAATGGAGCGGATAAGACCTTCACGATGACGACAGCGTGTTGGCTGGCGGATCTCTCTGGGCTTCGGGGAAGGTTGACGGAAGAACGTACCTTGTTTCCACCCTGCTGCCCTCACACAACTGTGAATCCCAACGTAGAGACGTTGGGATGGACCGTTAATTCGCGTGCCACGTGGAAGGCGCTGGACCGAGGAGCCGGGGAACATTCCCCGTGTCAGCGGCCGGGGGCGTAGCGTAGCTGTGCCTTATGAGTCGTCAATTTGGTCTAAGCAGCACTCGCTTCGTTGGGTCATGTCGCACGCTCGGCTTCTTGCGACAAACTCGCTGTCTGTCGGGTGTTAGCACGATGTCCACAGGGCGGGTGTGCGCGCGCTTGTGTATGTATTCGTAGGTTCTGGCGTGCACGTGCATAGACAAAACTAGGGATTGCGAACGCGATTGCTTCCGTATACTGGGGCCTGACTTCGCTTTGGTCATTGCTTTTAAGATGTTTCATTGTTGTCTACTTATATATTGTATTGGGAAGCAGGGTCTTATTTTACAAGTTGTACAACAAGGATGCATTTAAGCCAAAATGAGCCACATGTACGCAAAATAATAATCACAGTTTATGAAAGTTTTGCACATTTCTGTCTTGCCTCTTCTTACCCACAGTCATTCCATCTTAGTCTGATCTTCCTCCTCTTCCCCAACCTCCCTGTTTTGTTTTCCGTGCGCGCTCTTCGCCTATTTTAGAAACCTGGCATGTCTAAACATTTATTTCACCAATAGATAGCATGAAATAAAAATAACATGAATATACAAGTCCAGGAAATGCATTTTGGGTGAGACGTGCATCAATATGATAATTATTTGTTATCATTGTTCACGACGGAGAAAATAGGGAGATGCATTTTTAGTCCCGTTGATGATGGATGTGGAGAATGAGAAAGAAAACCCTGAAAAGGATACAGACTTTCAATTAGATAATTGTATACAGCAGCGGATCCAGGGGGTCTTACGACCCCGCCACCATGTCATGGAGGAGGGTCTAAAACCCCCCTTGTCTCCGTGGCAAATATTACGGTAAAGGACAGCGTATATAGGCCTACATTGGAACTAGCGTCAATGTAAACATTGCAGTATTAGCAAGCGGCTAAAATTAATCCTTCTGTAAGCAGAACCACACATGTGTCGTCCTGTCCTCCACCCCCACCCCCGGATCGCAAGTAGAACGACATGACTACGACTAACCTGACTGATACCTCCCTGCCAACGAGCCTAGATCCGCCCCTGTATACATATATATATATATATATATATATATATATATATATATATATATATATATATATATATATACACTTATGAACCGGGGGGGACGGGGGACGGGACAAAACATAGGTGGTTCTAGTTACAGAAGGGTTAATATTAGCTAGTTCCGATGTTGTCCTATATACGTTGTTCTTTCCAGTAATAATAGTGATTTGGACAGATTGCAATTTATCGACGTCGATAACGCGTGACTGTTTCTGGGTGTTTCTAAGTAATCGTTGCCAAACTTCTTTTGTGAATGTAACTGAATTTGACATGAACCTTTCGAGAAAATATTCCGAAACAGACTATGGCGCCCATCAGTTGAAGTTTGTCAGGTAATAATTTGTCCTCATGTAATGTTAATCGGCCTGCCAAAGCACGAATCTACACTTGGCTGCCCGGACAAACCAAAGCGACAGAGCTGGTGAGCACAGACACACGAATGGAACCGTCAGACGACAGTGACGACGACAGCAAGCGTAGGACAGGCGACATTGAGTAATGGGCCGGTTCGACCCCATTAGTGTCACGTTAATATATATATATATATATATATATATATATATATATATATATATATGCTCGTGTGACAATAATATATATATATAATATATATATATATATATATATATATATATATATATATATATATATATATATGTGTGTGTGTGCGTGCGGTGCGTGCGTGCGTGCGTGCGTGCGTGTTTGTGTGTGCGTGTGTCTAGAAAGTGGAGAAGGGAATCAAGACGACAAAATTAAGGTGGGCTGGTCACACATTAAGAAACCCCATCCAGTATCATCAGACAATCACTCACGTTGACCCTCCAATGAAGAGAAAAATAGGACGTCATAACACGTGGCGACGGGACCTTGAAGCGGAAATTAAGCTGTGTTACACCCGGAAAGAACGGTATACAACAGAACGCAGTGGAGAACTTTTGCTGGTGGCTCCCGGAGAGCAAACGGGCCTGATGCTGGAAAAAGCTGATGATTGATCTAAACGCAACCTAAAACCCACCCCGTAAACACAGCGTCGCACTGAATGTCGTGTGGCGCTCAAGAACGAGCGTGCAGCTGTTCGAAGCACTTCGTTGCCGACGCAGGTAGGTCGTCACGGGTGGCTGCCGTCACGGATGGCTGACCACGCGATAAAATGAGCGTGAAATGACTCTAGATGGCCACCCTAACGGTATCAATTCGCCGCCACTCGCGTGACACTAATGGGGTCGAACCGGCCCATTACTCAATGTCGCCTGTCCTACGCTTGCTGTCGTCGTCACTGTCGTCTGACGGTTCCATTCGTGTGCCTGTGCTCACCAGCTCTGTCGCCTTGGTTTGTCCGGGCAGCCAAGTGTAGATTCGTGCTTTGGCAGGCCGATTAACATTACATGAGGACAAATTATTACCTGGCAAACTTCAACTGATGGGCGCCATTGTCTGTTTCGGGACATTTTCTCGAAAGGTTCATGTCAAATTCAGTTACATTCACAAAAGAAGTTTGGCAACGATTACTTAGAAACACCCAGAAACAGTCACGCGTTATCGACGTCGTTAAATTGCAATCTGTCCAAATCACTATATTACTGTTGCTCGCCTCTTTGTCCCTGAAGTCCGGGATGAGGCTGGCATCGAAACTGGTCCTCGATGTTTATTTTCTTCTCCTTCTATCACTGATCCTGCTTTACTGCCGTCTCATTCTCCACTCTCTATCCATATTTCTATTCACACAGTCCTCCCGTCTCAGTAGCGGTCTTCGCCTTCTACCTTCTACTCTGAGAGCACCCGCTCTCTTCTTTAACCCTTTTCCTTTCATTCGTTCCGCGTGTCCAACCAACGTCAAGCGATTCATCACCATCTTCCTCCTGAAACTCTTCACAATAACCTCAGCTATTATTTATTAAGCGTACAGAACAGTAACTTACAAGACAGTACCGTAATGTTAGGTAAACATTGGAGTAAAATGAATGGAACATCCATGTACCTGGTACATAAGTCATTGTTCACATCTAGAAAGAGGTGAATTTTTTGGCGATTTTGAATAAATTACTTGTTACGAAATCACTGGGAATAAATTGACGTGATCGAAATATTTATTCTTGAATCGTGACTCGGCCGGTGAAGTTCCGCTTCATGGTTGGAGAACGCCAATATCACATCACACACGGGAGAACGGCGTTATCACATCACACACGGGAGAACGCCACTATCACATCACACACGGGAGAACGCCGCTATCACATCACACACGGGAGAACGCCACTATCACATCACACACGGGAGAACGCCACTATCACATCACACACGGGAGACCGCCACTGTCACATCAAACACGGGAGAACGCCGCTATCACATCACACACGGGAGAAAGCCAATATCACATCACACACGGGAGACCGCCACTATCACATCAAAATGGGAGAACGCCGCTATCACATCACACACGGGAGAACGTCACTATCACATCACACACGGGAGAAAGCCAATATCACATCACACACGGGAGACCGCCACTATCACATCAAAATGGGAGAACGCCGCTATCACATCACACACGGGAGAACGTCTTTAATCACATCACACACGGGAGAACGTCACTATCACATCAAACACGGGAGAACGACACTGTCACATCACACACGGGAGAACGTCACTATCATATCACACACGGGAGAAAGCCACTATCACATCACACACGGGAGAACGTCACTATCACATCACACACGGGAGAACGTCACTATCATATCAAACGCGGGAGAACGACACTCTCACATCACACACGGGAGAAAGTCACCATCACATCACACACGGGAGAAAGCCACTATCACATCACACACGGGAGAACGTCACTATTATATCACACACGGGATAACGACACTATCACATCACACACGGGAGAACGTCACTATCGCATCACACACGGGAGAAAGCCACTATCACATCACACACGGGAGAACGTCACTATCACATCACACACAGGAGAACGTCACTATCATATGAAACACGGGAGAACGACACTATCACATCACACACGGGAGAACGTCACTATCACATCACACACGGGAGAACGCCACTATCACATCACACACATATCGAAAAGAATTTTTCGTTGGTTATCGGAACGCCTGTTTTACTGACATTGCTATAGTTAATGCATTAATATTACTAATATATCGGTTGCTGTGTTAATATTTGAGATAATACAAGATTTGGCGATGAAATGAAACACTCTAATTTCACAACATATATAAAGACCGCTCTACGGCAATTAAAGACCGACCAATGCATCTCCACCTTTGGAGGTAAATATAGTTTTTCAACGGATGATTTATTGGTATGTCATATCTCTGTTTGGTAAACACAGTATAGTATTTTAATTATACGAAATCCACAATGACATATCAATAAACAAATAAAAATAATGTGTACATTTAATGCACAGGACAGAGCGACATAGTACCACGAAATAGGAAACACAGCATGGCAACGGTGACGTCGCACAAATGTCCATTCTGCTTTATAAAGGTTGTTTCAAAATCGAACGTTATCTGCTTACATGTGCTGACACCTGGCGATCAACAAATAATAAGGACGTCGACGACAGACGACGATAAAATGTCATCACAGGAAAACCAATAATCTATTTGCGACCATGACTACCACCACTGCATAATACCAAATCTTATTCCGTGAAAACTGCCATCTTTTGCCGCTTTCTGTTTAGTGCCCGCATTTTTGGGTCGTGTTATTCCCTTTTTTGCTCACTCAGTCACTGTATTGCCGCGTTGTACTCACTGCAACTTGTAACCCAGTACGTGGTGTATGTTTTGATTCATATTGGGTCAATGTCCGGTAGTATGCCCAGTAAATGATCCCAACATGTGCCCAACGTTACAGGATCCACTGCCTTCCTATATCCACCCAACATACAACACATTGTCTGCTCCACATGCGAGGGACACGAATATGCGGTCCAATTCCTGACTGGGACACGTTCTTTTGCGCACAGCACAACATTTTCTACTTTGACGTTCAATTTCCCTCTTGCTATAATTTCTCTGTGTTTTCTGTCACAGAGTCTGACTGCGTTGACGAAGAACTGGTCGCGTCGTCAGTGTTTGAACTGCTCATGGCTTCTGCAATGTCACTAGATGGCGCTGCAGTCTCACTATAGGGCGCCGCAGCTTGCGCCGCAGATAATGCCAGCTCTTCGTCCCGCTTAGCCGCTTCCTGCATCATCTCCCGTTGCTTGCGACCTTGGATCTCCATGAAGGTTGACATGATGCGGTGGCTGCCGTTGATGAATTTGCTAGCACATCGGTTCACGCAAGTCGCCTGAAGCCAAGAACAACTCATTGTTAGGTACACAAGTACGTGACACCGAATTATAAAACAGTCATGGGCGCCCCCACTTCAGTCTCAATCGAATACAAGTGAATAACAAGTGCATAATTTATGACTTTATTCGAAATAATCTAAAATATCTGCCTTTTATAGCTAAGGTTGTCACACCACTTATGCATATATCCAAAGAGAGTTGATCAATGTGACATTTAAAGTTGCCAGTGCTCTTGCCACCACAATTAACTTGCCCATCACGAATCAGTTTCCCGCGCTTATCGGCAAGTTTCGACGTGACGTCACTTATGACAAGGCAGTGCTACAAGACTGGGACTTTCCATTCTTTCACCTACTGTTGACAGCGATAGCGGTAGTTTAGAAGCGAACGTCAGAATGATTTATCGTGCGGTATTCGATTGTAATGCAAACAGTAGTAAGAATATATCAGTCGTAGTAAGAATACATGTAACTGGTTTAAGTTCCCTACGGAGCCAACTTTGTATAAAAAAGCAAACGTCAGGCCGACGAAGCACAACCGGTTTTGCTCGCTTTGAGAAAACTTGTTTCAATTACGATCCGGACCAGAGAAGGTGGCAGCCCTGGGTTATCCTGGTGCTAAAATCTCTGAAAGAAGATGATGTGCCAGCATTATTCCTAGTAGTGGAAGCTATGATGATGACACCAATATATGAGGCCCATTATGTAGAACACAGGCAGCGACACTGGCGTCGATTACCACGGTCTACCTAGGACCGAAGCGAGCTGTCAGCGTGGATACAGGTGATGTCAGCTCACGGTGAATTCGGACGCATTCTTTGGAGAGTTCGGCCCGCAACTCTGGTAACTTCAGCCTCAGAGCACAACGGGCATAGTGATCTTGTCCCAAATGATTGTGTACTAAGAATATGAAGCTTAATATGTGTCTTACTGTGGATATAGCATAATATTTATTCTCTCATTTATTAATTGATTTAGCTCCACATTAACCCGAAATTGCTACTTTGTAACTGCTTTTATAGCATTCGCTTCCTTTCTCATAAAATACGGCACTACGTTTTTCCATTCTAACACAGAGTAAGCGAGATGATCATTAGAACATATACAATTTGTTGTATCCCTAAAATTCATATCATAACATATAATATATTATACCAAAAATTATAATATTATATACAGTTGACTTTTTTTAAATAAATTAAATTACAATTATCATAATATCTTGTATCTTGTGAATACAACAGAGTCACCTGCGTATGGTCTTTGATCTATAGTGTTTTTTGTCAGATCATTTTGAATTTGAAGCATGGCAAGTAATATTTTTTTACTTATTTCACAGTCAGTTTACCTTTTTTCCCATAACATTTCGACTTCTATCAGCAGTCTTCTTCAGATGACTACTGCTAGTAGTAGTCGCCTGAAGAAGACTGCTGATAGCCATGTCCTATGCTTAGCTTCGCGGAGGTAGGCATAGAAGATATAGCTAGCTTTTGTTTATGTAATTTGTTATCGGTACATGGAAGTAAGAGTACTGTTTGACGACATGACATGTGTACATGTATGGTAAATATATGAGGAGAAGTTTGGCAGCTATCAGCAATCTTCTTCCGACGACGACTACTGCTAGTAGAAGATTGCTGATAGCAGTCGAAACATCTGACATGGAGATCCCCAGATGGCAGAACTGAGAGTCAAATAGATCACATCCTTGTAAATGGAAAATGGAGATGCTCAAAACAAGGAGACTAGCTGATGTTGGCAGTGACCACAACCTGTTGATAGGAAAACTTGCTCTGAAACTGAGAAAGGCAAAGACAGGAGAGAAGAAGAAAGAGCATTTTGATACCACCAAGCTACAAAACCCAGAAACCAAGCAACAGTTCACAATTGCTCTGAAGAACAGTTTTGGTATTCTGCAGGAGGAAACAGAGATGACTATACACAGTTTCAACATGGCCATGGAGCTAGCAGGGAAAGCAGTGCTAGGCTACAGAAGAGCAAAGAAAGAGCAGTGGATTTCCACATCAGCTTGGGACAAAATAGACCAAAGGAAAGGAATAAAGAAAAAGCTGCTCACCACAAAGTCCCCAAGACTCAAAGAAAGACTTTCAAGAGAATACTCACAAAAAGACAAAGAAGTAAAACGGAGTACCAGAGTAGACAAACGAACTTACATTGAAAACCTCGCAGAAGACGCAGAAGCAGCAGCAAGAAGTAAGGATATGAAGTCACTCTACCAAATAACCAAGAAGCTGAAAGGAGATACAGGTCTAAACCAGAATCTCCCACTGAAAGATGCAGATGGAAAGATAATCACAGTCGAGAAAGAGAAGATAGAGAGATGGAAGGAGGAGGTTCTCAATCGTGCAGATCCACCCAGACTTGCAGACATCCCGGAGGCAGCAGATGACCTTGAAATCAACCTAGACCAAATCACAGAAGCAGAAGTCAGAGAAGCCATTAAAGCCCAGAAGAATGGAAAAGCACCAGGAAGCGACAGCGTCTGTGCAGAAATGCTGAAAGCAGATGAACAACAGACACCCAGAATCCTATGCCAGATCTTCCAGAGAATATGGGATGAAGAAGACACACCAGATGATTGGAAGACAGGCACAATTAACAAGCTACCAAAGAAGGGCAACTTGGGAAACTGTAACAACTGGCGGGGCATAACCTTGTTATCAATGACATGCAAGATTTTCAGCCGCATAATCCTGAAGAGAATATCAGCAGCTACTGATACAATCCTCCACCAGGAACAAGCCGGTTTCAGAAGAGGAAAGTCATGCATCGACCACATTTTCAAGCTACGGCAGATTTTGGAACAGTACGATCTACTTTGCCTTCATTGACTTTGAAAAGGCCTTTGACAGCCTTCACAGAGAATCCCTGTGGAGAATACTACGTCACTACGGGATCCCACAGAAGATGGTAAATGTGATCAAGATACTTTACACAGACATCCAGTGTCAAGTCGCCTGTAATAGTCACATGTCAGACAGCTTTAGCGTAAAATCTGGAGTAAAACAGGGATGCATTCTCTCACCATTTCTTTTCACCCTTGCCATCGACTGGCTGATGACAGAAATTACCAAAAATGGAAACAGAGGCATCAGATGGACACTTACCTCGATCTTGGAAGACCTGGACTATGAAGATGACATTGGACTGCTGTCTAACAGGCACAAGGACATGCAAGAAAAGATGGACAAACTCACAACAACAGCACCACAGATTGGGTTAAAGCTCAACACAGCAAAAACCAAACTAATGAGGATCAACAACAAGACAGATAACCCCATCACCATAAACAACATAAACAACAGTGATGCTCTGGAAGACGTTCAGGACTTTGCATACCTGGGAAGCAAAATCACAACAGATGGAGACTCTGCAAAAGATGCCACGGCTAGGATCATAAAGACAAGTCAGACCTTCACTATGCTGAAGCCCATCTGGAAATCCAAGCAACTGACATTGGAAACAAAACTGAGACTGTACAATAGTAATGTTCTCAGTGTACTTCTCTATGGCTCCGAGTGCTGGAAACTGACAGCCAAGCTAGCACACAAGCTTGAGACCTTGCAAAACAAGTGTCTACGGAAGATCCTAGGAGTATTTTGGCCCAACACCATCACTAATGAAGAGCTGCACCGCAAAACAGATGCAACATCCTTGGCCACACAGATAAAGAAGAGAAGATGGAAATGGCTTGGACACGTGTGCCAAATGTCACCTGGCGCACTGCCCAAGACAGCCTTACTCTGGACAGCAGATGGAAAAAGGAGACATGGTCGCCCAAAAGAAAGAGAAGGAGATGAAAGAATGTGGCCTGACATGGAACACCATCACCAAATGGGCTGCAGACCGACAGTAGTGGTGCTCTCTTGTTGATGCCTTATGTACCACCGGGCACAAAGAGGACTAAGTAAGTAAGTAAGTAATTTGAAACATCACAGGAAAAATAGGCAAACTGACTGTGAAATAAGTACAAATATTACACATCCAGTCAGATATAAAAATCTTCACTCGTGAAGCATGGTGTTTTATTCACACCTGCTCACTGTACGAAACAGACGAAGCATTGCATTTCAACAGTATCTAGTTAAACTTGGCACCCTTTGATGTACTTAAAGAACTTAGTGAAGACTAATCCATTACTAGCTAGAACTGAGTAGATCTTGCATGTCACCCCAGTCAAAGAAATCACCAAAATGACCGGATTCATGCACATGGTAGTTGGACCGAATTCACCGAGTACTGAAATCACCACCACCCACTAGCGCTACTCCTGAAATCACCACCACCCACTAGCGCTACTCCTGAAATCACCACCACCCACTGGCGCTACTCCTGAAATCACCACCACCCACTAGCGCTACTCCTGAAATCACCACCACCCACTAGCACTACTCCTGAAATCACCACCACCCACTGGCGCTACTCCTGAAATCACCACCACCCACTAGCGCTACTCCTGAAATCACCACCACCCACTGGCGCTACTCCTGAAATCACCACCACCCACTAGCACTACTCCTGAAATCACCACCACCCACTAGCACTACTCCTGAAATCACCACCACCCACTGGCGATACTCCTGAAATCACCACCACCCACTGGCGCTACTCCTGAAATCACCACCACCCACTGGCGCTACTCCTGAAATCACCACCACCCACTGGCGCTACTCCTGAA
This sequence comes from Lamellibrachia satsuma, assembly GCA_033239005.1. Classification (NCBI taxonomy): domain Eukaryota; kingdom Metazoa; phylum Annelida; class Polychaeta; order Sabellida; family Siboglinidae; genus Lamellibrachia; species Lamellibrachia satsuma. The sequence continues at coordinate 5,491,512 of BSQZ01000028.1, forward strand.
ATCACCACCACCCACTGGCGCTACTCCTGAAATCACCACCACCCACTAGCGCTACTCCTGAAATCACCACCACCCACTGGCGCTACTCCTGAAATCACCACCACCCACTAGCGCTACTCCTGCTATTGCGATGTTTACTTTCTCACCCAACCAGAAAAAAGATTCTCATATATTTACTACACATGTACACGTCATGTGATCAAACATTACTCTTACTTCCATGTACTGATAACAAATTACACAAACAAAAGCTAGCTATATCTTCTATGCCTACCTCCGCGAAGCTAGGCAAATGAGATAGCAAGTTTTTGTTTATTTTTATCTTTATATGGAAGTAAAAGTAATGTTTGACGTATGCGTACGGTAGATATATGAGGAGAAGCTTGGCAGCAGGTTGTTTTCATGGTTCGATCAGTAAGTAAATAAGTTAAAAGTTGCTAAACTGCTCTGAAAGGTCAGAGTTCAAAGATGATTCTGCAGTACGTATAAAAAATTTTACGTCGCCATCACTCGCCATATTAACGTGAGTGAAACTAAACTGGAGCATTGCAAGTGATGTCACAAAATCTCATTAACTTTGAATTTTACACGAGCTTTACAAGTTAGATGCATTAAACATCTAATTTTACATATAAATAAATGTTTCCTAATTTTTTTATTTTGGAATGTAGTACATACAATATTAAACTTTGTGCACACACCAAAAAAGCATTTTAGCTAGTGCCTTGTTGTTATTCCTTTTAACAGAGGGTACCTGATTTTAGACTGGTAGAACATTATATATACCGGTAATATAATTATATAGGACGTACAATGCCCGGAATGTGTCCAACAGTATATAGGAGAAACAGCCAGAACACTTGGCACAAGAATTAAAGAACATCTATCTTGTCGCCAACCCCTATCAGCTATAAGTGAACACAAACTGAACACAGGCCATCAGTGTTCTATCAAGGACGTTAAAATTCTAGACCATGAGGAGAACTGGCACAGGAGGAAAATAAAGGAGGAGATTAACATCCACAGAGACAAACCTATGCTGAACTGAGATACTGGCCAGGAGCTCCCACCAGTCCTGCTCCAGTTTGTGTCACATGACATTGGTCAAGTGACACATCCGTAACTTCAGTTTGCAGAAGAAGACCGCGGGTTGTGGTCGAAATATTCAGAATAACAAGTTTCTTGAGAATTATGTTTAAAATTATAATATAGGTTGACTTAAAACAGCAACGTAAATGTCACTTTAAAAAGTATTGTATCACAACTGTCAGCAGTTTGTTACCAGTGCTAACATTTACATGCTGATAATACAATCACTTTAAATCCTCAGCAACTTTGTCCTGTTTAACTGTAAACTCAGAAATATGATCATTAAGCAAGTTTAGAAGTACTTTAGCAAAATAACCACTTAAAATCAAATGAACGCTCTAAAGAAGACTACAGGTTTATACAGAGTAGAGCTTGGAGCTGATGTTGGGCTCATTGAATTGAAATAGTGTCCACAGCTGTTTGTGGTTCCTTAGGCCATAATATTATTAGAAGGAATGTTGTGGCTGGTAATGACCTGTGTGGTCATTCTTTGTTGAGAAGGTAAATTAGCACCTGTCCATGGCTCAGGGTACTCTAGGCAGACTGCAAATTGGTACCACACTATACTAGTGCAGACTGTCTCACTTGAGTCAACATACTGAATTGGTAACAACTACTACAAGTGTTTGCTTAAGGTGGATTTTATCTTAGGTTTCTGACTTGAAAAGATGCTGCCTCTTGAAGACAAGTCTTTGTGACTTCACTGCATTCAGTATGCAGAAATACATAAAACATTATAACTGATACCAAATTAGAATGAAACCACATCATAAGAAATTCAATTAATTTCAATCCATCTGTGAATGTTTCATGGCCAGAAAGGGAACATTTCAAACATACACAATGCGATACAATGTTTGACTACAAATAGCCAAACACTGAAACAGCATAAAAAAATCAATATTAAAAAAAATCAATGATTTTTTTGGAGTGATTTAAATCATTGATTCTTGAGATGTAAATCAAATAATTAAAATCAAACAACTCTGGTAACTTGTGAAAGTGAATAACCTTTGTAATATTGCAAAGTGTTCAATTAAATATAAAATTTGTACAAACAAGCTAGCATGTTGTAATCAATACTAGATAGGTTTTATTTTTTGGTGAAATTATAGGAGCATAAAATAACAAATTGTGGGGCACCTTTAATATGACAATATCCTAATTATATGATGTTTGTATGAATATAAATTGAAACTCTGGTTACACTAGAAAACTGTTGTATATGTTGACAAATGTGAGCACACTGATGTAATGAATGTACCATTTACTGACTGACACCTGGTGGAAGAATGAGAGGACAGAGATGTAACTGAGAGGCTGGGAGCTCCACTTACCTCTCGGTCTGTCAGATCTCTGTAGTTCATGTTTGACACACATTTATTAAAGCAGGCTTCTGTTATCTTGTTGTATGTCAAAAGCATATCTTGAAGCTGGAACAGAGAGAACATCTTCAAGTGATTACTGTATAAAATCAAACATGATGTATGTACAAACACATGATGGGATGCGTTGAATATAAAACGCCACTTTAATCATTAGAAGTCAGCTGGTTAATTCCAAAACTCCTTCCTCAAATACCTCAATTCATTTAGCCCACCGCAAATGAGGTCTGTTCAAATGAGGTCTGTTCAAATGAGGTCTGTTCAAATTAAATATGTGATGCATGAATAGCTTAACTAATATGCAAAGCCAGTTTATTAAAACAATGTACTTTCATTGGCATATTAATAGTCCCACTTAACTGATCTCGTATCAACCAATGCTATAGAAAACAACTGTCGTGGATTCAGTATGCCTCACAGTCACAGAACTGGTGATCTCAAATTCTTATTCTATTCTAAACTCACTAACATCTTTCAATTTAGCTGTGATCATCTGTTTAGGAAATACCTCTGCGATTTTTTTCTGACCTAAATATGAAAACAACCACCTATAGCCACCGAACTTCTCATATATCTACCATACATATACACATGTCACATGATAAAAAAATTACTTCATCACATATGTGTACACAAATATACATTCTTTCAAAATATTATGATACAAAAAATGCTATAATCTCCATGTCATTAGTTCTAAATATAATTGCAATGCCATGCAGAGTTTTTATGAAGTTCAATTACACTTTGGCATAAGCGTCGATTTTACAGCAGCTGCTTAGCCAGGCATTTTTGATCGATGTATAGAAGAGTAATTTTTTTTGCACTGGCTATTCACAGAGCTGCTCTGCGAATTAGGCAAAAGTTATACTTATTCGCAGATCAGAAATCAACCAATGCACCATTTTCATGTTTGTATGTAATGTCTAAGGACCACAATGGAAGTAAGTACTTGCACTTTCTTGTGTCATCCTTATATTTTAATGTACATTTGTATGCACATTTTTTATAATGAATAAATAAATCAATAAATTCTTGCGTATGTGCAGAATGCAGTATTTTGTGCACGTTGGGGTTTTGGGACGGAGCTTGCCTCGAGGCGTTACGTATTTTCTTATGTTTTATCTGTGAACGTATAAATGCTATGAATTACATTTTCCAACAATGGAGCCTTTTCTTTTGCAATAAGGTGCTACCTTTGATAGGTGCTACCTTTGAAACCTGGAATTCTTTCCAAACTGCATTAGATGAGTATTCAAAGGCTCGCCACATTCAAATCTCTTGTGATATTTCAAGGACTGTTCTGACTGCTAACAAGTTGCTGATTTCCAACATCATCCATAGATTGTAGTCAGGTTTTCACATTGTAAAATGTATGCATGGTTATTGATTAATAAAACTCTGCCCTGGTTGTTCACTACAGTGCTGCCTTGTGTTCATTCATATATATATATATATATTACATACACACACAATATATATATGTGTGGTGTGTGTGTGCGTGCGTGCGACTCATTCCTATGGTAACATGTGACACACACACACACACACCATATATATATATATATATATATATATATATATTACACATATTGTGTGTGTGTGTAATATATATATATATATTACACATACACACACACCATACATATATGTGTGGTGTGTGTGTAATATATATACATATATAACAGTGACTATAGTAATAACGAAATTGTTAACGATTATGTGAAATATAGGCATGCAACCAGATCGCAGCACGTCAGCCTGGACAAAATATTGTTTAGTAGTGGTTTTGAGTAATTTGAATGGTTTTTATATTATAATTAATGTTCATTATATACACCATGGATTCTGCTCTATTCAAGAGTGAACAAGTTTAATTTATTATATTATTTAATTTAATGTTTATAACATCAAGAGTAACCTGTACAATAATATGTGGCTAATTTGAACTAATTTATAATTTAAGGAATCATTTTGTTGTTATGAGATATTCTGATTTGTATTTAATTGTGGATGAGTTTGAATGAATTTATCTTCACCTTCTTCTGTGGCTCAATAATTGAATGTATCACTATTGCTCCTCATTTACAGAATGGGCCCTGTTTGGAGCTGATCAGTATCATTCGTAATATTTATGTTATTGTCACTATCAAGAGTAATGCGTGAATAATTTGAATTAAATTTTATTTCATACTTAGACAGTCATTTTGATTTTATAGTGGATGAATCTGTTTACCCTTCTCAGGTGCTCAATTCATCAATGTTGTATGTATTTGAAACACAGAATGTATGTTCAGTATATATAATAATTTGCTTTTTTGGTAGTAGTAACAATGAATTTTATCCTTTGACTGATGCGCGACGAATTCGTTGTTTGGTGGGTTAACTTATGATACTGCATCGTGCACAAATCTCCAGTTTTGTCATTTCAGAAATGTAACAGGTCTGTATCAGCTCCACCTCTAAACTCCTTCAAAACCAAACTTGACAAGTACTGGTGCGCCTACCAGTATGAGCAAAACACAAACTTCTCTCCCATGCACACAAACATATGTGAAGATCGGCTAACAGGCTACTAGCCTAGAAGAGCCGTACCGGATATGCGTAAGTGTGATATACACGTATTTAGTAGATATAATATGTGAAGTTTGGCGGCTCGACGTCTATGTGGTCGTTTTCATGGTTGGTCAGAAAATAAAAGATCGCCAGTATCTCACCAAGCATCAAGGGTGGCATGAGGTGGCGCCACGTTGCGGACCTTCGATAGTCGAGGGTACCTGCGACAACCTTGTCCACATGGCAACGCCATTTTATCGCTCAAAATATATATAATATACACTTGCCGATAGGCGATGCATTCTACTTGGCTTACATTTCTGACATTACTGTCATTCACAGCTGCTCCGGCAAGAGCCATCGTGATGCTTCGTCTGACTGTGCACCGTACAACGCTGACAAGAAAATTATATATAATTTAAACGGATAATACCGTTCGCGATAGTTTAGTATTGCTACTAGAAGTTGCAAAACAGTGCTACTCCTGTGCCCGGTTACGCAGACTCGGCAGGTGGCGCCATCGTTTGTCTCTCCTGACACAGTTGTTTTAATCATAGGCAAAGTCAGTCGCCATACATGTTTTTCTATCTGGCTGTTGCTTTTGTATAGGCAAAGACTACGCTCGGCCAAAAAGTACGCATTTTCATGAAACGTGAAACCTTAAAAAAAAAACGCCATAAACAGAGCAATAAACACGTATTTCATGTTTGTATGCATTCTTATATGTATATCACTAAAGTTACATGATAATAACCATGTAAAAGTGTGAAATTATTACCTTTTTTATAGAACGCATGTGCTTGTCAAAACTTGTATAAAACCCGATTTTGTGTGAGCGAGATAACCAAACGGGATTCTCGTAGATCAATATAAGGTCACGCTAAGAATTGCCGTCTGCTGGATATAGAGTTACATCATTAATCATCCCCCTATAAACTACTAACTTACTAACGGGTGTTTAATTTATGTATGTGCTGCAGGCCCACTCTGGCCTCATTCTACACGAAATCGCGTTTGATCATGTGACCATGTGACCGATAAATGTACTCATAAATCATTATTTGGAGCACATGTCTTCTGTTTCTTGACGCCCAAGTGTCGGTTGTATGTCACGGAATACACATGTGAAATGGTTAGTGCGTAACGGTTTTAAAACTTAAGTTATTAGTTCAGTAGCCATTTGGATAGATATTTAACAAGGTTACCATCCGAAACTACAAGTGCCAGATCGCAAGTGGACAAGGAAGCCAATGGCTTGTCGAGAGTCCAACGATTTTATCATCTATGCATAACCCGCCCTTATAAGATATTTGTCAATTCTATTTTTAAACATATTCGTACTACTAGCAATAATTTTTGACAGTTTGTTTCATTCATTTATCACCCTCTGTGAGAACGAGTACTTTCTCATGTCCAACCTATACTGTTCCTTAACTAATGCTGCTTTGTGTCCTCTAGTTCTACTGCTTTCTTTTAGTTTGAAGAACATATTCCTATCAATATCCTCATAACCATTCTCTTAATCTCCTGGTCCCTAATGTTGTCAAACCATATTAAATTGACAACATTAGCTTATTAAAATTTTTAATAAGCGGTTTCATAACTAAGATATCTCAATTCTGGAATAATTTTAGTTACTTTTTGTTGTATACTTTCTAGCTTGTCTATTCCATACAATATGGCCTCCATGCTTATACACAATATTCCATATGCGCTCTAACTATTGCTTTGTACAGGGGTACAATTGGCTGTTTCTCCTTATATGTGATAGTTCTCCTAATTAGCCATATAATTTGTTTACTTTTTGAAGCAGTAATCCCATGTTAAATTTTGCTCCTAAGGCCTTTTCCTTTGTGGTTCTACTTAATACAGCGTCCCCCATTTTGTATTCTTTGTCCATGTTCCCATGACCTATGTGTATGCATTTACACTTCCCAAAATTTAATATTATACATTATTCTGACCATTTAGTCAATTTATCTACATCATCCTGTAAACTTTGTTTATCTGCATCATTTGTGATCTTTCTGAATACTTTTGTGTGATCTGCAAGTTTCAGTACTTTGCTTCCAAATTATTTATATATATATATATATATTAAAAATAGTATTTGTCATAATACTGATCCTGTGGTACCCCACTCAAAGCAGATTTCCAGTTTGAAATCTTCCCATCTACTATTATTCTCTGTCTTCTGTGTGTAAGCCACTTTTCTATCCAATTGATGATATCATTACCTATACCATGGACGTTTAGTTTAAGTAGCAACCTTTGATGTGGCACTTTGTCTGAAAATCTACGTAGATAACATCCACTGGTGACACATCATCTACCCACTTTGTAATTTCGTCCAAAAAACATAAGAGATTGGTATCCCATCAACTGCAGGTGATTCATTACCTTTCATCGTCTTAATTTACTTTGCTATTTTAGGAGTCACAAATAACTGCCCTAAATGATTTGACTTATCGCCCTAAAATTTAGTAACTGGAACTGGAAGTGAGCTGATAGATTCTATGGTAAAACTGAGCTGAAATATACATTCAGGACATCTGCCATTTGAAACCCATCTGAAATTATGCTTCCACTGTTGCTTTCCAGTGGCCCAACCTTATCTCGAACTTTCTGTTTACTCCTTATATAAGCATAAAAACTCTTGTTGTCATTTGTTATATTACCTGCCAATTTTTTTTCAAAGGTTCTTTTGGATTTTCTAATTTCAATTGTAGCTAGGTTAAGTGCATCTTTGTAGTTTGTGTAGTCTTCTACATTTCCAGTGTGTTCATATACCCCCACATCATCTGCTTGTGAACACTTTTCTCTAATAGCCTCTTTTGTCAGGTGTTTCTTCCTTAACCTTGTTTGCTTAATGGAACACATCTCTCAATAATGCCCTCAATCTCATATTTTAAACAAGTCCAGCATTCTGTTCCTGTCTTGTTCTTCAGCAAGTTATTCTAATCGATATTCTCTAGATATGTCCTCGTCTCTTTATATTTGCATTTGTTGAAGTTCCTTCTCCATTGTTTTTTATATGCATTCCCTGTTTTTACTTTTTTATTTTTGCTATGAACACTGGAACCGAAAGGTTTGCATACTTTAACATTGTCAACTAATTCATTTTGAGAATACAAAATTAAATCTAACACATTCCCACCTCTGGTTGGTTCCAAGACATGTTGAGTAAGGAAACAATCCTGTGTTAGAAGTAGAAACTGATGGTCGTCCCCTCCAGCACTCTCTAATGATTCCCATTGTATATGGCCATGGTTAAAATCACCCATTATAACACATTCTCCCTTGCGCACCTCCCTTATAGCCTTTTGCAGTTTTACACCTTCCTCCTGTCCTAAGTTTGGACTATGACAAACTGCTCATATTGTTAATGTTGAGTTCTTGATAACTATGTTACACTAAATTGCTTCCTCACAATCTGCTTCACTTTTCAGTGTTATTTCATATGCTTGGATAGATTCTTTAATATACAAAATTACTCCACCTCCCCTTCTTTCTCGTCTATCCTTCCTAAACATTACATAACCTATGTCAGTGATAACTCAGCCTCAACTACATATTTATTTGCACATGATTTTTTGATACCTATTACTTGAGGGTTAATATCTGCTACCATAATGTCTAGCTAATTTGTTTATTTACTATACTCCTGGCATTTAAGCATACGCATTTAAGTTCATTTTCCGAAATAATTGGTGAACATTTCTTTGGATGTGTATTTGTACTACTTTGAGTTTTCTTTATCAATTCCCCTTGCACATCTACTTTAAATAATTTTCGGTACCTGTGGCCTCGTCGACAACCCTGAAAAACTCACACTGAAGAACTGCAGCACCCTTCCCAGTCAGATGAAGCCCATCTCTCTTCCCACAAAATTTTCCCACATGTCTCTGCAGCCTACTCCCTCCTCCATACATACCATCTGTAGTTATGTGTTGATCTCCATCCTCCTACAATTCGCATACTCCTGACCTTGCCTCCCGTTACAAGTAACATCCCCGACAACAGGCAGCCGGATGCTGACAGCTAATGGAAGTACTATGTTGACCAGCATACCGGACATCCTGAGCCGCTGGAAGGACTACTTCGCGACGTTGCTAAACTGACCCTCCGAAATCGATGACCAAATCATATAGTCAATCCAACAGTGTCCCATCCGAGACGAGTTGGGTGCATTTCCGACAAAACGAAAGATCGAACAAGCAATCGCGTCCACTACAAATAATAAGGCAGCCGGATTAGACGGGATCCCGGCTGAGGTGTACAAACACCGAGCTGACACCCTCGTTACCAATCTACTCGACAGATACAGACACTACTGGGAGTCTGGTGAACTGCAGGATTGCGGCAATTATCGCGGAATCGCTACTGGCCATTGCAAGCAAAATGTTTGCAAAAATTCTGCTCCAGCGACTGCTGGTCGTTACAAATGTCCTTCTAGAAACACAGTGCGGATTTCGCTCATCACGCTGTACGATCGACACGGTTTTCACTTTACGACAAACTGCTTTTTTCTTTGTTTTTTTTTTTAAAGCATTCGATTCGATAAGTCGCCGTTGTCTTTGGCGATTTCTCTCGAAATTTGGCTGCCCTGACAAGTTTATTTTGATGCTGCGGGTGTTTCACGAGGGCATGCAAACACAGGTGAAGATTGACGGCGATATGACGGATGGATTTCCTGCCGCACACGGAGTTAAACAAGGATGCCTCCTAGCGCCGACACTGTTTACTCTCTTCATGGTTGCAGTGCTCCAAGTTTCAAATTGCGACACCACCAAAGGGGTTTACATAACGACACGCTTCGGCGGAAGGTTTTTCAATGTGTCCTACCTCAAATGTACGACACTTTTGCGTACGGGAACTTCTATACGCTGACGATACAGGCTTTGTGTCACATTCTGAGATTGATCTGCAGCCTCGACAAAGAACTGTCGGCTCGAATTCAGTCGGCCTCTGCCGCGTTCGGACGACTTCACGAACGGTTATGGAACAAACACAACAACAAGCTTGTAACAAAATGCAAGTCTACTGTGCTATCATGTCTTTTGTGCAGTTCAAAGACATACACGCTGTATAGACGTCATATTCAGTGATTGTCACAGATACACCTACACCATTTACGAGCCATCCTCTGAATCGTGTGGTCAGACCGAGTGACCAGCAATGAATTAGTGCAACGTGCCGATATACCGAGCATCGAGGCAATGCTTCTAAGCCGGCAACTTACCTGGACCGGCCACGCTATACGGATGAATGACGACCGACTGCCTAAGGCAGTTCTGTACGGCGAGCTATGGAAGGTAAAGCGAAATATTGGAAGACCACACTTACGCTACATGGATTGCACAAAGCGACACCTCTACGCCGCCGATGTCAACAAGAGGCACTGATGGCGCACGATCGCAATACATGCGTGCGGCCGTCAAAAAAAGAGCCACAAAAGCCGAAAAAGACTAACCGATGCCGAAATCAAACGACAACGCCGACATGAACGTGTGCTCGAGTTTGCAGATCGAACAAATCAGCAACCAGAGTTCGCATGCCGATACTACGGATGGAAACTGGCAGCTCGCATTGGCCAACTATCCCATTGAAAGGTTGAACGATTTGCGATGTTAATATCATACTCGAAACCGGGAAGACCGCCTTCCCCGCCCAACAGCACAACATGTCCAATCCGTGCCTCTTTAAGTGTCTTGATCAACCTCCTGTACTTACCACCGATGGCTGATGTTACTTCCTTCTCGGCATTATTCATTTCCACATGCACAAGAACAGTCCCTCTCGTGCCACCACCTATGACGTCCTGCCTTTTCTACTGCATCCTATATTTTTGCTCCTGGTAGGCATACTGTGATGTCCTCTCCTCTGTTTACAACTTTATCTACTTTTCTAATGACTGAATCACTCATGAATACCTGGGTTTTCCTCACCTTCCCTTGTAACACTACATCTGCGAAACTCCATTCCTGCCGCGTCACTCTTTTACCATTCTCTTGTTATACAATCTCATATGTCATCTTGTGGTCATTCTGCTTTAATCTCTTTCTGACATCTCTCTCCCTTTATTTTCTTTCATCAAACTCTATTGTCTTACCACCTGACAGTCTTTCTCCACTCACCCGTTTACCTTCCTTTTGTAGCACACTCTTCCTTCTTTCTTCTTCTTACCAGCTGTCTCCCTCACATTGCATCTGCTCTCCTTTTTCTCACCACCTCTGCTCTCTTCTTTCTCACCATGTCATCATCAAAATCATCTACCTTAACTCATCTACCTGCTCATGTAGACGTTTCACTGTCATACACTCGAAATAAAAAATAATCTACCTGAACCTCTGCCCACGAATTTACGCACCCGGACTTTACAAAGTCTACCCAGCAAAACTCCATGCCTGCAAACAGAACGCAAGGCGAGGTCTGATATATGCTCTGTACAATGTCACAAAAGATCTATGTTCATATACTTGAAAGATATCCTCTTCGTACACAGAGAGGATCACACAATCACACGCTTTATGCAATACAAAATATTTATCCATCGGTGCCTACACAGTCACATGTGATAGAATTGTACTTGAAACGCATACCCCAAAGAATCACTCTTATTATGTTTTATGAATTAGCCAAAATGGCCGTAATTAGCTAATAAGCTACATAATTTCCGTCACAATGAAAAGTAAAATTTACGTCCACTCCATTTTGTGTAGGCGTTCCTGAGAAGCACCAGCAGCCAGTCAGCGATCATTATCGATATTCTACATTAAAATGTTTCCCCTGATTGAACTTTTCAGTCTGACAAGTGTGTCAATATAATCAAAGTTTAGAGTTAATGCCATTTGCATCGTATAAACGGATAGCAGTTCACAATAATTTATGAATGAGCCAAAATGCCCGTAATTAGCTAATTATAGCTAATCTGGGTTCATACATAATTTCCGTCACAATGAAAAGTACACTTCGTATCCAGGCGATGATGTGTGCGACAAACAGTGGCGCCACAGCACGCAGTTATAGAAGTGTTCGCCAGGGGGCAGCCGGTCTCGCTGAACTGAAGTGCCAACGTGAAAATAAATGGGAATATGTTCATGATGCCAAAGGGTTGATTGTGATGCCCAGCAGGGTAATTCTTTTAACACTCTTTGTAACAATAATTTTGTAATAATACAAGGGACGCGTGTTTCATTGACCAACTTGTCGCCGCAAAGGTAGCTGTTGATATCATTCAGTGGCAGTGCTCAGATTTCAGAAAAATTCAGTCGATGTCCCAACAACATCGCTGTCACGACTCAGCCGCCGGACAAGATATTATAACACTTGCACGGTAATATTAGTAGTTATTTGTGTACGATTCGTATTATCAGTTACTAGTATGATAAGGTTACGGGTATAGATGATATAAATGAAAACTTGTGGTCTGAACCTGCAGTTTATTATAAACGTCAACGGTCATGATGCATTGGTTCTCGGACATCTCGGCCCACGTGACAACTCGGCCCAGGTCGAGACAGCTCGGCTCCGATTTTGAGACAACTCGGCCCAGGTGTAGAGACATGTCGGCCTACGGGTTAAACAACTCAGTCCAGGTGTTGAAATATATTCTAATGCTTTAATGATTGCTTATGTGGAGATATGTATAATAATTATGTATGTATATATAATTATAACATATATATATATATTATATCTATTGCTCGCCAATGGTGCCCAAATATCATCCTGGCGAGTGTTTTTATAGTGGGCGCCAGCTGTAGAATACGTTTTGAAAGTTGTATTACTTCAAAAACTGGTGGACCTCCAAAGTTGCAACTTTGCGTAGGTTACGCAAATCATTCAAAGGAAACATTTAGCAGTTGACGTAAAACTGGCCTCGGTAGACGGAAGCACCCTCGTTTTGGCTGTGCCTGTCACTAGTTCGTTTCGTACCACTACGCTATATATATATATATTATATATATATATATATATATATATATATAATATATATATAATATATATATATAATATATATATATGACAGGCGTACAATATCCCGGTGATTATTGCCAGGGTTGCGGGTGATGTGTTTCAAGAATATATGGGATAACATTTGGATTCAAAGTTAATATTTAGCAACAACAACGATACCAGTTTTTTTAATTACGTATAAAGAATATAACAAAATGATATTTATGAAGACAGCTATTAAAGTATAATTAGTTTGGTCATTTACCACTGGGCCGACCAATCTCTTACTAAGCGGGGTCATATCATTTATTATTGGGCCGAGTTAGCTCAAAATAGGAACCGAGCTGTCTCGAACTGGGCCGAGTTATCCCAGGCCGAGTTGTCACATGGGCCGAGTAGTCTAGCACTCGATTCATCGTAGATTCTTATCTAAAGTTGAGTGGGTACCGTCGAGTGAGACCAGTGCCTGTGGCCTGTGCATGTGAAGTGATTTAATACTAATCCACCCTTGCAAAATGTCTTATATGCATGTCATATGATTAGATTCATAGTATTTTCAGACTTCTAGGTGAAGATTTCTTCATGAATGGCATTAACACAATTTAGCTTCTTCTTCAACATAAAATTTAATGGGGTATCCAATTTAATGCACCTTCCATAATTACCAGGGTTGTTTGATTTAAATAATTGATTTGTGATTTTTTTTACTTCCGATTTTTTTAATCACTGATTTATATAAATTTAACACAAATAATTGTTTACAAGCATTGATATCAACAAAGTTTGTGGGGCAAATAGCATACCGGTTAGAAGGCCAGACTCTCAATCGAGAGAACCCGGTTTCAAATCCCACTGCGGTCGCTTCGAACCTTTGGCAAGTTTGATAACCCCACATTGCCACAGTTCACTCAGCTGTATAAATGAGTACCTGTCAATACAGACAGTGGTGGATATGTAAACGAATAGCCTTCGCGCAGCAATTGCAGCATGGCTGAATGCTTCCCAAAGAAGTTGAGATGGCCTTGGAATGAACAGGTCTGCCAGGGGGTGAAGTGTAAAGCACTTTGAGCGGTCCTATGGACCGGACACTGCGCTATATAAGAACATACCTTTACCTTTTGTATGTTTTTTTAATACAAAAGCACAATGTGCGCATACTTGTGTACTGTATTGACACCAGATAGCCTGACAGTCAAATATTTTATGACATTGTGTATGTTTGAGCTATTCCCTTTCTGAATGCAGTGAAACCAAACAAACTTGTCTTGGAGAGGAAGTACCTTTTCAAGTCAGAAGCCCTGAGTTAAAGTCCACTTAGAGTTTGTGCTAGTTGTTACCAATTCAATATGTTAACTCAAGTGAGACAGTCTGGGCTACAATTGTTTAATACTGTACCAGTTTGCAGTCTGGTTGGAGACCCTTAGAGTACACAGAGCCCTGGACAGGTGCTAATCCACCCTCTCAGCAAACAATAATTACCACTGCTACAGCCACAGACACACCACATGCTTTCCTTTCCAAGACAGATTATGCAACTACAGGGGGTGAGGCCTTGTGGACATTGTCTAATGCCTTTTATATAAACATCTATATAAATGTCTATATACTAGATTTAAAAAAAATCAGATTTAAATAATAAAAAATGAAATTTTTTATTAAAAAACAAATCATTATGTTTTTCAATCCTGATAATTACATGATCATATAATCATATACAAAGTCTGTCTGTGATCTTCTATGATGCCTTATGTTTCAGTTGTAGGTGTTGAGAGAATGTTTGCAGTGCGAGGGGAATCGCTGCGTGGAATAGTGAAAGTGATCCTACAGTGGCAGTCTCTCTCGGCTTCCCCCCCTCTACTGCGCCCATGTCAGGGTTAGTACACACTGACCGTATACTCCATTGAGTTTATATCAACAATAAACTGTGCAGCCTTTAATGTAATGTGCACTACAAGGCTGGTAGGTATGGTACATGGCTGCATGGCATAACTGTGCTAAGTTAGAGGGATACCCAGTTAGAGAGATACCCAGTTAGAGGGATACCCAGTTAGAGCATTCGAGTCTCAGTTGAGAGGGCTACGGTTTGAGTCTACTTGTTACTGTCTGAAGCCATTCTGCTGGCATATCAAAGGCGAATGTAAATTCTTATCAGGTTGTGCCAAAGACTTCCATGGCCTTCAAATCAATGATCTAGAACGAAATTAACTTGTTGGCCTTTACATGATTGTATGCCTCTGCACAATGCCTACACTTATAATGATATTGGGGATATTTCTGAATTCTTTGATCGTTGTTTGATAGACCTAACATTTCCTCTTGTTGGTAAACACACAGTCAGTCAAATTTTGACGAATGCAATATGGAAACTATAAGAAATCAGTAGGCAGTGATCATGACAAATGCAAACTTTTAGTAACTGTAAGTTTCATGATAATCATTTCTTGTTTATCTTGGGAACTAACAAGATATTTTGTTTTACAAATAATTTTTTATTTGCCCAGGGATAAATAAATTGCTACAGTAATATAGATTATTTTGTTGATGGCCTGACGTTTCTGGATACTTTATAAAATACAACAGTTAAATAACTGTTGTTATTAGTTAACAATTAGTTATGCCGTAACCAGCATTGCACATGACACATTCTGCCCTGTTGCTGATGTAATTCAAACCAATACAGAGGAGAGCAACTAAACTGAGTCCAGAACTGCATCATTATTTATGAAAAATATGGAAAACTCCTAAAAGTATATTGTTTAACAACACTAGAGATAACGAGATTAGGAGGAAATCAAGTAGAAGTGTTTAAGATATTGAATGGTTATGAAATTTTTTTCCACTTGTCATTAGGTGTTTTGGGTTTTGGTGGCAGTGTTGTTAAATCTTGATTTCAAGAAGCACACATTTATCCCTTGTAGACTGCAGACACCGACTGCTCAGTTCCTGGAGTGGCAGGAATCATCCATTGGTCAAGCTGAAAGGGCAGTGGTTGAGACTCGTGGATGAGCGGTCAATAACCTTGAGCAGTTGTGTGGGGAAAAGCACCAAAGATGACCCGACCTCTTCCCACCCTCCCAAATTGTGCTCTCCCATCTCAGAGGACCGTGGCTCCAAGTCGTCTAGTGCGGGAACTTCAGTTGATGATATCAAAGGTGCTGTAGATGAGGAAACGGCTGCCAAAAGCAAAATGGAAACAATTGTGAAAGGTGGGAGTGTTTCTGTTTTTTCACAGTTAATGAACGAATGAATGAAATCTATTTCAGTCACATACACACGCAAGTTGGTCGTGACAATATTACAAGTTGGTCGTGACAATATTACAAGTTGGTCATGACAATATTACAAGTTGGTCATGACAATATTACAAGTTGGTCATGACAATATTACATAATGTAAAAAAAGAAAATAATGAAATTACGGTGTAACTGTGGAAATTCTCTTGGAACCCTGGAGGGCTTTTGGCCAGAACCACCTACTTATGGTACAAAAGTTGCAGTTGTCTAAACAACAAGAAATAAGATAAAAATAGAATAGTACAATACAATGTAATACTGTTATCTACAATGTCATAGCTCAAATGAGAATGTTTCTGTATATGTATTTGATTACAAGTTGCAGCTTATGTTACTATTCAAATGCATATAAGATAATAACTAGTAAGATTATTAAATAATTGAAGATTATGGTCAGGCTGAATAATGAGTACAATAGAAGTTAATTAGTATATTCTACAACAATATTAAGTAGAACAATACACAAATGAATGACAAGAGAAATGCACAAATATAATGGCTTCATGCAGCTTTATTCAGCTAATGCATTGAAATGAGCATAGAAATGAGCATTGAAGCAGGCATCAAATTTCTTAATTATACAATTTAATTACAGTTATAAGCAGTGTGAACAACAAATGTATACAATGATACATTAGAATATTGTTATAAAGTGGTGTTTGGATATGGATGTCAGAGATATGGATGAAATTGCTCTAATACTGATTATGTATTAGAATTATGCATACAGTGTATAAAGCATGTCTCCAGCGTAAAGTTCTGCTGCACTTTAATAAAAAAGGCTTTCAGGTGTGAATCATTTAGGAAAATATAATAATCACAGAAGTACATAAGGTTTAGCCTGTTTGTCCCCTCTGGTCTCTCCACAAACAGAAATGGTCATTCTATTTTTCATGAAGAGAGGCAGAGACCTTTCCAGAACAACTAAAACAACCCGGACAGGCTATCTAGGTCTCTCCGTCTGCAGGGCATGTTGCAATAAAATAGTTGAAGAAAACCGGAGCAACCCTGATATCTTCTCCAGGGTGTTCCGTTTGTTATGAAGAGAGGTCTCTGCATTTCTCAGCGAAAATTTTAATGGCAATTTCTCTCCATGGAGAGACTACAGAGGACAAATAGAATAGACCTATTATAATGTTTGACATATGTATACTAGCTGTCTAAGCGACATTGCATATTTTACGTATGTATCTTGTAGTTCATGCGACTTTAAAGAAAAAGAAGATTGATTTTCGACAGTCCTACTATGATAATATCTACATCACTCCTGTCCGTGCCATGGATGAATATTTACTCGGCATTCAGTAGGTATCTGGTTGAGCTGCGGATGAGATCTTATAAGAGAATCTGTAATCAACATTAGGGCTATTCCAGAAATAAAGATAACTGGGGGATGGGACTCGTGGGACTCATGGGAGGCGCTTTCCTGGATCCCCATGATGCATAATAATATTTTTTATTGTAATAATATTTAGTACATGAACATACTGGAACCCAACACCCATGCATTATTAATGAAACTGCCTCCCATCAGCCCCCCCCCGTATATTCATATCTGGACATATAGTAATTTTGGTGCAGTGAGAATATTATTGGCTTCCCCCTAGTTAGTGAATTAGTATCATGGGACGTCAGTGTTTGTTGACATTTTGCTGCCATGTTTGGTTGGATTATACTATTTTTTTAGGGGTTCAGGTAAAAAAGTGTATTACACTTCACCCCCTGGCAGACATGTTCATTCCAACGCCAACTTGACTTCTCTGGGAAGCATTCAGCCATGTGGCAATTACTGCACAAAGACTGCTCATTCATTTACATCCACCTCTGTTTATAGCCAGGTACTCATTTATAAACCTGGGTTAACTGAAGCAACATAGAGTGAACAACATTGGTGAAGCTTTGAAATGGAGGATTTGAACCACTGTCCTCTTGAATAAGAGTCAGACATTCTAAACGCCCTGCTGCTGGACCCCACTAAAGGGTTACCTGCAGACAAGGTTTCTCAATGCAAGTGAAACTTTTTTAAGAAAAGCCAATATCCAGGTATTTGTTGATATGAATTGCGTAACATTTTATACGGAATGCAAAGGAAGAATAAGCTTTTCCTGTGACTGTCTTGCTTGCAGTGAATTGGAAGGTTTGGTGACAACATCGAGACGAAGTGCCTACCCAGATGCAGATGCCATCACAGTGTATCTGCGCCGGGATGTCGAACTGGTGTTAGTGACATCTATTCATCAATCTACTATATTTTGTAATATAAACTCATCAATTGCTGTGTAACACTGGTAGCTGTGGTAGTCCCAGGTTGCCTGCTGCTTTCATGTCTTCACTTTGCCTGTTTTTATAACTATAGCATCGATTTAAAAAAAAACATTTAAATAAAAAATCAGTGTAAATACAAAATCAATTTAATGAAAAAATATGTTTAAATATAAAAGAAATAAATTTAAGTAGAACAGATTTTGATATTTAAAAATGTAGATTTTTGTTTATTTTACACTACTGGTACTTGAACATTTGCATGCCGCCGGCAGAGCCATTAGGGTGTGGGGCAGTCTGGAGAATCTAACGAAGGAGAGACAGAAGAGGGTTGAACGAGATCGCCAACAGCACGCCCGTAAGTCGGCATTGTTAATCAAATTTTAATAATTTTTGTGTTTGTTACCAGTAAAGTTTTAATCTTGGTAGTTTCATAGTAAAATACTACTTTCTGTTGCCATATCAGTGACTTTGTTTAAACAAAAACAAGGTTGAAAAGTAAGTGAGAGTTTATAGTTTATACAGGGTATACAATAAAGTAAAAAGGCAATGACTTTGTAATACAAACTTAATTAAATAGTTTCCATAATGCAGTAATTTGTGTTTAAATATGACATTTTAATACAGTGATTTATATAACTGTTAGCAATATGTCATCACAAAAGCTGCTGAAGGTATATTATTAATCGTTTTCACTGTCAGTTGTATTTTTTCTTTGTAACGATTCAACAGCTTTCAACTATCTTCATCAGTTGACTACTGTGCCGCCATCTAATATTAGTTAGTCTGATGAAAACAGTTAAAAGCAGTCGAAACCTTAAAAAAAATTTTACTGTGAAAAATTAGAAAAAGATTAATATATTACAATAACTGGTCTGATGAATTTCTTCACATGAGGGTAGTTATTGAAGTGTTCTATCACTTTCTTGGCAGTAGATCTGTTTTACGTGAAGCGTGCGAAGAAGGAGTATCTGAAGCAGCACTATCAGATGAAGGAGGAAAAACCCTATCTCTTCACCCCGCCTGCTCCTCCGGTGAGAACTTGTAATAATAATAATGTTGTCCTATAATAAGGACCTATATAACACTGGACTCCCACCTAAATCATGATGCTTACTCCATCATCAGAAAAAAATTTTGGCAACAAAAAATACAGTGCTCGTATGGATTTTTGTAGAACTAGACTATTGGCTTTGTGAGCCACATGTCAACTTGGCTGAACGGAATTGCTCAAGTTTTGAACTGGTGGAGGGTGGCCTTGAACCCCTCCTGATGGACAGTCCAGTGTTCTAGCCACCAACTTCCCGTGCCCCTTGTCAAATGTGGAGTGGTCTTCTAGACTGAGGTGCCCTTACATTTCAAGGGAATCTCAAATCTGGCAAACTTGGTGTCCGTTTTAAAGTTAACTCTTTGGGAGAAAGTCTGATCCTCAGAATTTCATTATTAAATCCACAGGTTATAGTAACTAGCAAACATGCCTGTCCCCAGGATGGGATAACTTGCACTACATACTCTCAAACGGTTTATGTACCAAAGTATTCGTAGCGCGCGTGCTTAGTTTCTTTTGTCGCGCATGCGCATAATTTCTGCAATTGTTGGAAGGTAATGTTTTTATAGCGAACATTTGTTAATTTACCATAAAATCCACTAAGAACCCTTGATATATGGGGTATTTAGAAAAATAAAGGCGTTATGTTTCATTTGTGGGGTCGTAGATCAATCCCTAAAAGTTTGGTGCCTAGGGTACAAGCTATCTACGAGGAAAACGTGAACAAACATACACTAGCTCGATTATAGTTACGTTTGGTATTATAATCTCTTAGTGTTCCCAGCAAATTCTTGAAACTTGCCGTCTGTATTCATAAAAGTATGCTGGCTGCTAACAACATTATTGCCTGAGAAATAAACAAGAAAATGGCAAATCCCTGCAACACTCCCAGCCTTCATTACAGCAACCAGGATACATGTTGTGTTGCATCACATAATTACATATCATTTACATATTGTATTACAACACAAAATTACATCCCATTCGCATTTTGTGTTACATATCATAATTACATCTTACATTCTATGTTACATGAAATAATGACATCTTGTTTACATGTTGCATACCATTAACATTTTGTATTACAACACATAATTACATATCATTAACATTTTATGTTATATCTCATAATTACATCTCATTTACATTTTGTGTTACATCAAATCATGACATCTACCTGATATGTTGTGTTACATTATATAATTACATCTTGTTTACATGTTGTGTTACATGATTTGCAATGGCTACATTTGTGTATCACCTTTCTTGTAGGTGTCAGAAAGCATCTTTGACCATGGCTCTGGGAAAGTTGTCCTTTACGCATTACTTGTGTGAGTAAATGTTCCTTGTTTCTCAACACATTGGCCTTCATTCTTGTAGTAAGGTCTCACATTTTGTAGGTTTTAAAAGCTGTGTAATATACAACATTTGGAAGCCTTCATAGAGAATTTGAATTATCAAACGATCACTGATAAAAAGACTTGGAAATGTATACACACATATTTTTATATAGATTCAGACAAATTCTGACTGTTGTGTTGTGATTCTTGTGAAGCTGGACAGTTTGCTAATCTTTCTTTTGCAATGTGACATTTTTGTTAAATGTAATTTTTCATGCAATTTAAATTAACACAAGATGTTATTCAGAATAATTGTGTAATGGCAGATATACCATTATATGCACTCATGAAGTTAAATCATTTATAGTTGTGGTAAATGAAAGAATTTTAGTTAAGCAGGGAATAAATGATAGTCCATTCATACTACCGGTAACTCAGTTACAGTAGATCAGTTTTTTAGACGAAAAAGTGATTTATTTGACGGTTGATTTTTGTGAATCTCAGATAGGTTAAAATGGAAGCTTGTTTAATCTGGTTTCTCTTTCGTAGTAACACGGCAAACTTAGTGCTGAAGTTTGTAGCCTGGATCTACACTGGGTCACATAGCATGTTCTCTGAGTTCATCCATTCTCTTGCTGACACTGCCAATCAGGTACACCAACCTAGTCACACTCTCTGTTATGTGAGAAGAATGAAAGGTCAGTTAGATTCTTTTTGCCTGTTATGTTTCAGACTCATTCAGCATAAACAATTAGCCTGTCTAGTACTGACTATGATATGATAAACAATTAGCCTGTCTAGTTCTCACTATGATATGCTAGCTCATTTGTAATTTAGAAAAAATTATTTTAGTTAAATCATCATATTAAATTATTTTTGACCAGGTACAAATTACCAAATTTAACCAGCAAAGTCAACTCTTTTGGTGGCTTTAAGAAAATTTCATACTCTTTTATTAAGCTGACTGCTCATATTACTTAACCTTCAAGCAGGCACTTCATGGGATAGTCATTAATGGGCACTTGGCATCCAGCGAGACCCCACCATTTAAATGTACAGTTTATCCACAAAACATGAGAAACAGTAAAACACTGTCATCTATAACCTTTACTACCATTATTTCATCATATAACCATTAATTCTGTTTAGTAAAATTTGGTCCAATTCAGATCAATTCATCATATACAACACCAGCTCTTGAAAGTAACTAACTGCTCCTTTATGGACACAGAAACACCTACACAGCCAGTGTGTAATACTTAGGGAGCACAGCAACACCCACACAGCCAGTGTGTAATACTTAGGGAGCACAGAAACACCCACACAGCCAGTGTGTAATACTTAGGGAGCACAGAAACACCCACACAGCCAGTGTGTAATACTTAGGGAGCACAGCAACACCCACACAGCCAGTGTGTAATACTTAGGGAGCACAGAAACACCCACACAGCCAGTGTGTAATACTTAGGGAGCACAGAAACACCCACACAGCCAGTGGGTAATACATAGGGAGCACAGAAACACCCACACAGCCAGTGTGTAATACTTAGGGAGCACAGAAACACCCACACAGCCAGTGTGTAATACTTAGGGAGCACAGAAACAGCCACACAGCCATTGTGTAATACATAGGGTGCACAGAAACACCCACACAGCCAGTGTGTAATACTTAGGGAGCACAGAAACACCCACACAGCCAGTGTGTAATACATAGGGTGCACAGAAACACCCACACAGCCAGTGTGTAATACTTAGGGAGCACAGAAACACCCACACAGCCAGTGTGTAATACTTAGGGAGCACAGAAACAGCCACACAGCCATTGTGTAATACATAGGGTGCACAGAAACACCCACACAGCCAGTGTGTAATACTTAGGGAGCACAGAAACACCCACACAGCCAGTGTGTAATACATAGGGTGCACAGAAACACCCACACAGCCAGTGTGTAATACTTAGGGAGCACAGAAACACCCACACAGCCAGTATGTAATACTTAGGGTGCACAGCAACACCCACACAGCCGGTGTGTAATACTTAGGGTGCACAGAAACACCCACACAGCCGGTGTGTAATACTTAGGGAGCACAGCAACACCCACACAGCCAGTGTGTAATACTTAGGGAGCACAGAAACAGCCACACAGCCATTGTGTAATACATAGGGTGCACAGAAACACCCACACAGCCAGTGTGTAATACTTAGGGTGCACAGAAACACCCACACAGCCAGTGTGTAATACTTAGGGTGCACAGAAACACCCACACAGCCAGTGTGTAATACTTAGGGTGCACAGAAACACCCACACAGCCAGTGTGTAATACTTAGGGAGCACAGCAACACCCACACAGCCAGTGTGTAATACTTAGGGTGCACAGAAACACCCACACAGCCGGTGTGTAATACTTAGGGAGCACAGAAACACCCACACAGCCGGTGTGTAATACTTAGGGAGCACAGAAACACCCACACAGCCAGTGTGTAATACTTAGGGAGCACAGAAACACCCACACAGCCGGTGTGTAATACTTAGGGAGCACAGCAACACCCACACAGCCAGTGTGTAATACTTAGGGTGCACAGAAACACCCACACAGCCAGTGTGTAATACTTAGGGAGCACAGAAACACCCACACAGCCAGTGTGTAATACTTAGGGTGCACAGAAACACCCACACAGCCAGTGTGTAATACATAGGGTGCACAGAAACACCCACACAGCCAGTGTGTAATACATAGGGTGCACAGAAACACCCACACAGCCAGTGTGTAATACATAGGGTGCACAGAAACACCCACACAGCCAGTGTGTAATACATAGGGTGCACAGAAACACCCACACAGCCAGTGTGTAATACATAGGGAGCACAGAAACACCCACACAGCCAGTGTGTAATACATAGGGTGCACAGAAACACCCACACAGCCAGTGTGTAATACTTAGGGAGCACAGAAACACCCACACAGCCAGTGTGTAAAACATAGGGTGCACAGAAACACCCACACAGCCAGTGTGTAATACATAGGGTGCACAGAAACACCCACACAGCCAGTGTGTAATACTTAGGAAGCACAGAAACACCCACACAGCCAGTGTGTAATACTTAGGGAGCACAGAAACACCCACACAGCCAGCGTGTAATACATAGGGTGCACAGAAACACCCACACAGCCAGCGTGTAATACTTAGGGAGCACAGAAACACCCACACAGCCAGTGTGTAATACTTAGGGTGCTCAGAAACACCCACACAGCCAGTGTGTAATACATAGGGTGCACAGAAACACCCACACAGCCAGTGTGTAATACTTAGGGAGCACAGAAACACCCACACAGCCAGTGTGTAATACATAGGGTGCACAGAAACACCCACACAGCCAGTGTGTAATACATAGGGAGCACAGAAACACCCACACAGCCAGTGTGTAATACATAGGGAGCACAGAAACACCCACACAGCCAGTGTGTAATACATAGGGAGCACAGAAACACCCACACAGCCAGTGTGTAATACGTAGGGTGCACAGAAACACCCACACAGCCAGTGTGTAATACATAGGGTGCACAGAAACACCCACGCAGCCAGTGTGTAATACTTAGGGAGCACAGAAACACCCACGCAGCCAGTGTGTAATACTTAGGGTGCACAGAAACACCCACGCAGCCAGTGTGTAATACATAGGGTGCACAGAAACACCCACACAGCCAGTGTGTAATACTTAGGGAGCACAGAAACACCCACACAGCCAGTGTGTAATACATAGGGTGCACAGAAACACCCACACAGCCAGTGTGTAATACATAGGGTGCACAGAAACACCCACACAGCCAGTGTGTAATACTTAGGGAGCACAGAAACACCCACACAGCCAGTGTGTAATACATAGGGAGCACAGAAACACCCACACAGCCGGTGTGTAATACGTAGGGTGCACAGAAACACCCACACAGCCAGTGTGTAATACATAGGGTGCACAGAAACACCCACACAGCCAGTGTGTAATACTTAGGGAGCACAGAAACACCCACGCAGCCAGTGTGTAATACTTAGGGAGCACAGAAACACCCACGCAGCCAGTGTGTAATACTTAGGGAGCACAGCAACAAACATGTCCCACATATATCTGATAGCTGCTTGTTTGTCAGTTTCCTTACGAGCTACTCTGGTGTTGTCACAGTTACGCAACTTGTGATTGGGGTCTTAGGAGACCCCATATGCCCAGTTGTGAGTGTTTTCACTTTCAATGTCCAATACAGCAAAATGCCTGCAAGCCGACAGTTTTGCATGTTTTATAAGTGTTTCTCATGAATGTGCAAAGGATATTGTAATAGGTGACAGTTGCTGCAAAATTAGTTTAAGAGAAAACACGAAATACACATGCCTGGAGTCTGGTCAGAACCACGTATCTGAACATCAGCTAACCTGATTCACAATGTGCTAAATGAATTGAGGGGGGACTTTTAACCATGAATGATAGTGACAGACAATATAAGGTTATATGTAAGTAGGTGTAAGGCTGATTGGTGCATGCCCTGGTCCTAGTATTGGTTCTCATTCGTGCATGCCCTGGTCCTGGTATTGGTTCTCATTGGTGCATGCCCTGGTCCTGGTATTGGTCCTCATTGGTGCATGCCCTGGTCCTGGTATTGGTCCTAATGTTTACCACCTTGCATGGCCTTGCACCAGCTTACATAACTGATCTCCTGACACGGTACTCGCCTACCCTTTACCACCTTTCATGGCCTTACACCAGCAATAAATAACTAATCTCCTGATACTGTACTTGCATACCCATTGCCACCTTGCATGGCCTTGCACTAGCAATAAATAACTGATCTCCTGATACTGTACTCGCCTACCCATTACCACCTTGCATGGCCTTGCATCAACATACATAGCCGATCTCCTGACACTACTCGCCTACCCATTGCCACCTTGCATGGCCTTGCACCAGCAATAAATAACTGATCTCCTGATACTGTACTCGCCTACCCATTACCACCTTGCATGGCCTTGCACCAACATACATAGCTGATCTCCTGACACTACTCGCCTACCCGTTACCACCTTGCTTGGCCTTGCACCAACATACATAGCTAATCTCCTGACACGGTATTCACCTACCCTTTACCACCTTGCATGGCCTTGCACCAACATACATAGCTGATCTCCTGACACGGTACTCGCCTACCCTTTACCACCTTGCATGGCCTTGCACCAACATGCATAGCTGATCTCCTGACACTACTCTCCTATCCGTTACAACCTTGCATGGCCTTGCACCAACATACATAGCTGATCTCCTGACATGGTACTTGCCTACCCGTTACCACCTTGCATGGCCTTGCACCAACAGACATAGCTGATCTCCTGACACTGTACTTGCCTACCCTTTACCACCTTGCATGGCCTTGCACCAACATACATAGCTGATCTCCTGACACGGTACTCGCCTACCCTTTACGACCTTGCATGGCCTTGCACCAACATACATAGCTGATCTCCTGACACTACTCGCCTACCCGTTACCACCTTGCATGGCCTTGCACCAACATACATAGCTAATCTCCTGACACTACTCGCCTACCCATTACCACCTTGCTTGGCCTTGCACCAACATACATAGCTGATCTCCTGACACTACTCGCCTACCCTTTACCACCTTGCATGGCCTTGCACCAACATACATAGCTGATCTCCTGACACTACTCGCCTACCTGTTACCACCTTGCATGGCCTTGCACCAACATACATAGCTGATCTCCTGACACTACTCGCCTACCCGTTACCACCTTGCATGGCCTTGCACCAACATATATAGCTGATCTCCTGACACTGTACTCGCCTACCCTTTACCACCTTGCATGGCCTTGCACCAACATACATAGCTGATCTCCTGACACTACTCGCCTACCCATTACCACCTTGCATGGCCTTGCACCAACATACATAACTGATCTCCTGACATTACTCGCCTACCCGCTACCACCTTGCATGACCTTGCACCAACATACATAGCTGGTCTCCTGACACTACTCGCCTACCCTTTACCACCTTGCATGGCCTTGCACCAACATACATAACTGATCTCCTGACATGGTACTCGCCTACCCTTTACTACCTTGCATGGCCTTGCACCAACATACATAGCTGATCTCCTGACACTACTCACCTACCCGTTACCACCTTGCATGGCCTTGCACCAACATACATAGCTGATCTCCTGACACGGTACGCGCCTACCCTTTACCACCTTGCATGGCTTTGCACCAACATATATAGCTGATCTCCTGACATGGTACTTGCCTACCCTTTACCACCTTGCATGGCCTTGCACCAACATACATAGCTGATCTCCTGACACTACTCGCCTATCTGTCACCACCTTGCATGGCCTTGCACCAACATACATAGCTGATCTCCTGACACTACTTGCCTACCCGTTACCACCTTGCATGGCCTTGCACTAACATACATAGCTGATCTCCTGACACTACTCGCCTACCCGTTACCACCTTGCATGGCCTTGCACCAACATGCATAGCTGATCTCCTGACATGGTACTTGCCTACCCGTTACCACCTTGCATGGCCTTGCACCAACATACATAGCTGATCTCCTGACACTGTACTCGCCTACCCTTTACCACCTTGCATGGCCTTGCACCAACATACATAGCTGATCTCCTGACACGGTACTCGCCTACCCTTTACCACCTTGCATGGCCTTGCACCAACATACGTAGCTGATCTCCTGACACTACTCGCCTACCCGTTACCACCTTGCATGGCCTTGCACCAACATACATAGCTGATCTCCTGACACTACTCGCCTACCCATTACCACCTTGCATGGCCTTGCACCAACATACGTAGCTGATCTCCTGACACGGTACTCGCCTACCCTTTACCACCTTGCATGGCCTTGCACCAACATACGTAGCTGATCTCCTGACACTACTCGCCTACCCTTTACCACCTTGCATGGCCTTGCACCAACATACATAGCTGATCTCCTGACACTACTCGCCTACCCATTACCACCTTGCATGGCCTTGCACCAACATACATAGCTGATCTCCTGACACTACTCGCCTACCCTTTACCACCTTGCATGGCCTTGCACCAACATACATAGCTGATCTCCTGACACTACTCGCCTACCCATTACCACCTTGCATGGCCTTGCACCAACATACATAGCTGATCTCCTGACACTACTCGCCTACCCATTACCACCTTGCATGGCCTTGCACCAACATACATAGCTGATCTCCTGACACTACTCGCCTACCCTTTACCACCTTGCATGGCCTTGCACCAACATACATAGCTGATCTCCTGACACTACTCGCCTACCCATTACCACCTTGCATGGCCTTGCACCAACATACATAGCTGATCTCCTGACACTACTCGCCTACCCGCTACCACCTTGCATGGCCTTGCACCAACATACATAGCTGATCTCCTGACACTACTCGCCTACCCATTACCACCTTGCATGGCCTTGCACCAACATACATAGCTGATCTCCTGACACTACTCGCCTACCCTTTACCACCTTGCATGGCCTTGCACCAACATACATAGCTGATCTCCTGACACTACTCGCCTACCCATTACCACCTTGCATGGCCTTGCACCAACATACATAGCTGATCTCCTGACACTACTCGCCTACCCGCTACCACCTTGCAAGGCCTAGCACCAACAGACATAGCTGATCTCCTGACACTACTCGCCTACCCATTACCACCTTGCATGGCCTTGCACCAACATACATAGCTGATCTCCTGACACTACTCGCCTACCCATTACCACCTTGCATGGCCTTGCACCAACATACATAACTGATCTCCTGACATTACTCGCCTACCCGCTACCACCTTGCATGACCTTGCACCAACATACATAGCTGGTCTCCTGACACTACTCGCCTACCCGCTACCACCTTGCATGGCCTTGCACCAACATACATAGCTGATCTCCTGACACGGTACTCGCCTACCCTTTACCACCTTGCATGGCCTTGCACCAACATACATAGCTGATCTCCTGACACTACTCGCCTACCCTTTACCACCTTGCATGGCCTTGCACCAACATACATAGCTGATCTCCTGACACTGTACTCACCTACCCTTTACCACCTTGCATGGCCTTGCACCAACATACATAGCTGATCTCCTGACACGGTACTCGCCTACCCTTTACTACCTTGCATGGCCTTGCACCAACATGTATTGCTGATCTCCTGACACTACTCGCCTACCCGTTACCACTTTGCATGGCCTTGCACCAACATGCATAGCTGATCTCCTGACATGGTACTCACCTACCCTTTACCACCTTGCATGGCCTTGCACCAACATACATAGCTGATCTCCTGACACTACTCGCCTATCCGTTACCACCTTGCATGGCCTTGCACCAACGTACATAGCTGATCTCATGACACTGTATTTGCCTACCCTTTACCACCTTGCATGGCCTTGCATCAACATACATAGCTGATCTCCTGACACTACTCGCCTACCCGTTAACACCTTGCATGGCCTTGCACCAACATACATAACTGATCTCCTGACACGGTACTCGCCTACCCTTTACTACCTTGCATGGCCTTGCACCAACATACATAGCTGATCTCCTGACACTACTCACCTACCCGTTACCACCTTGCATGGCCTTGCACCAACATACATAGCTGATCTCCTGACACGGTACTCGCCTACCATTTACCACCTTGCATGGCCTTGCACCAACATACATAGCTGATCTCCTGACACTGTACTCGCCTACCCTTTACCACCTTGCATGGCCTTGCACCAGCATACATAGCTGATCTCCTGACACTACTCGCCTACCCATTACCACCTTGCATGGCCTTGCACCAACATACATAGCTGATCTCCTGACACGGTACTCGCCTACCCTTTACCACCTTGCATGGCCTTGCACCAACATACATAACTGATCTCCTGACACGGTACTCGCCTACCCTTTACTACCTTGCATGGCCTTGCACCAACATACATAGCTGATCTCCTGACACTACTCACCTACCCGTTACCACCTTGCATGGCCTTGCACCAACATACATAGCTGATCTCCTGACACGGTACTCGCCTACCCTTTACCACCTTGCATGGCTTTGCACCAACATATATAGCTGATCTCCTGACATGGTACTTGCCTACCCTTTACCACCTTGCATGGCCTTGCACCAACATACATAGCTGATCTCCTGACACTACTCGCCTATCTGTCACCACCTTGCATGGCCTTGCACCAACATACATAGCTGATCTCCTGACACTACTTGCCTACCCGTTACCACCTTGCATGGCCTTGCACTAACATACATAGCTGATCTCCTGACACTACTCGCCTACCCGTTACCACCTTGCATGGCCTTGCACCAACATGCATAGCTGATCTCCTGACATGGTACTTGCCTACCCGTTACCACCTTGCATGGCCTTGCACCAACATACATAGCTGATCTCCTGACACTGTACTCGCCTACCCTTTACCACCTTGCATGGCCTTGCACCAACATATATAGCTGATCTCCTGACACGGTACTCGCCTACCCTTTACCACCTTGCATGGCCTTGCACCAACATACGTAGCTGATCTCCTGACACTACTCGCCTACCCGTTACCACCTTGCATGGCCTTGCACCAACATACATAGCTGATCTCCTGACACTACTCGCCTACCCATTACCACCTTGCATGGCCTTGCACCAACATACGTAGCTGATCTCCTGACACGGTACTCGCCTACCCTTTACCACCTTGCATGGCCTTGCACCAACATACGTAGCTGATCTCCTGACACTACTCGCCTACCCTTTACCACCTTGCATGGCCTTGCACCAACATACATAGCTGATCTCCTGACACTACTCGCCTACCCATTACCACCTTGCATGGCCTTGCACCAACATACATAGCTGATCTCCTGACACTACTCGCCTACCCTTTACCACCTTGCATGGCCTTGCACCAACATACATAGCTGATCTCCTGACACTACTCGCCTACCCATTACCACCTTGCATGGCCTTGCACCAACATACATAGCTGATCTCCTGACACTACTCGCCTACCCATTACCACCTTGCATGGCCTTGCACCAACATACATAGCTGATCTCCTGACACTACTCGCCTACCCTTTACCACCTTGCATGGCCTTGCACCAACATACATAGCTGATCTCCTGACACTACTCGCCTACCCATTACCACCTTGCATGGCCTTGCACCAACATACATAGCTGATCTCCTGACACTACTCGCCTACCCGCTACCACCTTGCATGGCCTTGCACCAACATACATAGCTGATCTCCTGACACTACTCGCCTACCCAATACCACCTTGCATGGCCTTGCACCAACATACATAGCTGATCTCCTGACACTACTCGCCTACCCTTTACCACCTTGCATGGCCTTGCACCAACATACATAGCTGATCTCCTGACACTACTCGCCTACCCATTACCACCTTGCATGGCCTTGCACCAACATACATAGCTGATCTCCTGACACTACTCGCCTACCCGCTACCACCTTGCATGGCCTTGCACCAACATACATAGCTGATCTCCTGACACTACTCGCCTACCCATTACCACCTTGCATGGCCTTGCACCAACATACATAGCTGATCTCCTGACACTACTCGCCTACCCATTACCACCTTGCATGGCCTTGCACCAACATACATAACTGATCTCCTGACATTACTCGCCTACCCGCTACCACCTTGCATGACATACATAGCTGGTCTCCTGACACTACTCGCCTACCCGCTACCACCTTGCATGGCCTTGCACCAACATACATAGCTGATCTCCTGACACGGTACTCGCCTACCCTTTACCACCTTGCATGGCCTTGCACCAACATACATAGCTGATCTCCTGACACTACTCGCCTACCCTTTACCACCTTGCATGGCCTTGCACCAACATACATAGCTGATCTCCTGACACTGTACTCACCTACCCTTTACCACCTTGCATGGCCTTGCACCAACATACATAGCTGATCTCCTGACACGGTACTCGCCTACCCTTTACTACCTTGCATGGCCTTGCACCAACATGTATTGCTGATCTCCTGACACTACTCGCCTACCCGTTACCACTTTGCATGGCCTTGCACCAACATGCATAGCTGATCTCCTGACATGGTACTCACCTACCCTTTACCACCTTGCATGGCCTTGCACCAACATACATAGCTGATCTCCTGACACTACTCGCCTATCCGTTACCACCTTGCATGGCCTTGCACCAACGTACATAGCTGATCTCATGACACTGTATTTGCCTACCCTTTACCACCTTGCATGGCCTTGCATCAACATACATAGCTGATCTCCTGACACTACTCGCCTACCCGTTAACACCTTGCATGGCCTTGCACCAACATACATAACTGATCTCCTGACACGGTACTCGCCTACCCTTTACTACCTTGCATGGCCTTGCACCAACATACATAGCTGATCTCCTGACACTACTCACCTACCCTTTACCACCTTGCATGGCCTTGCACCAACATACATAGCTGATCTCCTGACACGGTACTCGCCTACCATTTACCACCTTGCATGGCCTTGCACCAACATACATAGCTGATCTCCTGACACTGTACTCGCCTACCCTTTACCACCTTGCATGGCCTTGCACCAGCATACATAGCTGATCTCCTGACACTACTCGCCTACCCATTACCACCTTGCATGGCCTTGCACCAACATACATAGCTGATCTCCTGACACGGTACTCGCCTACCCTTTACCACCTTGCATGGCCTTGCACCAACATACATAACTGATCTCCTGACACGGTACTCGCCTACCCTTTACTACCTTGCATGGCCTTGCACCAACATACATAGCTGATCTCCTGACACTACTCACCTACCCTTACCACCTTGCATGGCCTTGCACCAACATACATAGCTGATCTCCTGACACGGTACTCGCCTACCCTTTACCACCTTGCATGGCTTTGCACCAACATATATAGCTGATCTCCTGACATGGTACTTGCCTACCCTTTACCACCTTGCATGGCCTTGCACCAACATACATAGCTGATCTCCTGACACTACTCGCCTATCTGTCACCACCTTGCATGGCCTTGCACCAACATACATAGCTGATCTCCTGACACTACTTGCCTACCCGTTACCACCTTGCATGGCCTTGCACCAACATACATAGCTGATCTCCTGACACTACTCGCCTACCTTTACCACCTTGCATGGCCTTGCACCAACATGCATAGCTGATCTCCTGACATGGTACTTGCCTACCCGTTACCACCTTGCATGGCCTTGCACCAACATACATAGCTGATCTCCTGACACTGTACTCGCCTACCCTTTACCACCTTGCATGGCCTTGCACCAACATATATAGCTGATCTCCTGACACGGTACTCGCCTACCCTTTACCACCTTGCATGGCCTTGCACCAACATACATAGCTGATCTCCTGACACTACTCGCCTACCCTTTACCACCTTGCATGGCCTTGCACCAACATACATAGCTGATCTCCTGACACTACTCGCCTACCCATTACCACCTTGCATGGCCTTGCACCAACATACATAGCTGATCTCCTGACACGGTACTCGCCTACCCTTTACCACCTTGCATGGCCTTGCACCAACATACGTAGCTGATCTCCTGACACTACTCGCCTACCCTTTACCACCTTGCATGGCCTTGCACCAACATACATAGCTGATCTCCTGACACTACTCGCCTACCCATTACCACCTTGCATGGCCTTGCACCAACATACATAGCTGATCTCCTGACACTACTCGCCTACCCTTTACCACCTTGCATGGCCTTGCACCAACATACATAGCTGATCTCCTGACACTACTCGCCTACCCATTACCACCTTGCATGGCCTTGCACCAACATACATAGCTGATCTCCTGACACTACTCGCCTACCCATTACCACCTTGCATGGCCTTGCACCAACATACATAGCTGATCTCCTGACACTACTCGCCTACCCTTTACCACCTTGCATGGCCTTGCACCAACATACATAGCTGATCTCCTGACACTACTCGCCTACCCATTACCACCTTGCATGGCCTTGCACCAACATACATAGCTGATCTCCTGACACTACTCGCCTACCCGCTACCACCTTGCATGGCCTTGCACCAACATACATAGCTGATCTCCTGACACTACTCGCCTACCCATTACCACCTTGCATGGCCTTGCACCAACATACATAGCTGATCTCCTGACACTACTCGCCTACCCTTTACCACCTTGCATGGCCTTGCACCAACATACATAACTGATCTCCTGACACTACTCGCCTACCCATTACCACCTTGCATGGCCTTGCACCAACATACATAGCTGATCTCCTGACACTACTCGCCTACCCGCTACCACCTTGCATGGCCTTGCACCAACATACATAGCTGATCTCCTGACACTACTCGCCTACCCATTACCACCTTGCATGGCCTTGCACCAACATACATAGCTGATCTCCTGACACTACTCGCCTACCCATTACCACCTTGCATGGCCTTGCACCAACATACATAGCTGATCTCCTGACACTACTCGCCTACCCGCTACCACCTTGCATGGCCTTGCACCAACATACATAGCTGATCTCCTGACACTACTCGCCTACCCATTACCACCTTGCATGGCCTTGCACCAACATACATAGCTGATCTCCTGACACTACTCGCCTACCCATTACCACCATTCATGGCCTTGCACCAACATACATAGCTGATCTCCTGACACTACTCGCCTACCCATTACCACCTTGCATGGCCTTGCACCAACATACATAGCTGATCTCCTGACACTACTCGCCTACCCGTTACCACCTTGCATGGCCTTGCACCAACATACATAGCTGATCTCCTGACACGGTACTCACCTACCCATTACCACCTTGCATGGCCTTGCACCAACATACATAGCTGATCTCCTGACACTACTCGCCTACCCATTACCACCTTGCATGGCCTTGCACCAACATACATAGCTGATCTCCTGACACTACTCGCCTACCCTTTACCACCTTGCATGGCCTTGCACCAACATACATAGCTGATCTCCTGACACTACTCGCCTACCCATTACCACCTTGCATGGCCTTGCACCAACATACATAGCTGATCTCCTGACACTACTCGCCTACCCTTTACCACCTTGCATGGCCTTGCACCAACATACATAGCTGATCTCCTGACACTACTCGCCTACCCATTACCACCTTGCATGGCCTTGCACCAACATACATAGCTGATCTCCTGACACTACTCGCCTACCCTTTACCACCTTGCATGGCCTTGCACCAACATACATAACTGATCTCCTGACACTACTCGCCTACCCATTACCACCTTGCATGGCCTTGCACCAACATACATAGCTGATCTCCTGACACTACTCGCCTACCCGCTACCACCTTGCATGGCCTTGCACCAACATACATAGCTGATCTCCTGACACTACTCGCCTACCCATTACCACCTTGCATGGCCTTGCACCAACATACATAGCTGATCTCCTGACACTACTCGCCTACCCATTACCACCTTGCATGGCCTTGCACCAACATACATAGCTGATCTCCTGACACTACTCGCCTACCCGCTACCACCTTGCATGGCCTTGCACCAACATACATAGCTGATCTCCTGACACTACTCGCCTACCCATTACCACCTTGCATGGCCTTGCACCAACATACATAGCTGATCTCCTGACACTACTCGCCTACCCATTACCACCATTCATGGCCTTGCACCAACATACATAGCTGATCTCCTGACACTACTCGCCTACCCATTACCACCTTGCATGGCCTTGCACCAACATACATAGCTGATCTCCTGACACTACTCGCCTACCCGTTACCACCTTGCATGGCCTTGCACCAACATACATAGCTGATCTCCTGACACGGTACTCACCTACCCATTACCACCTTGCATGACCTTGCACCAACATGCATAGCTGATCTCCTGACACTACTCGCCTACCCGTTACCACCTTGCATGGCCTTGCACCAACATACATAGCTGATCTCCTGACACTACTCGCCTACCCATTACCACCTTGCATGGCCTTGCACCAACATACATAGCTGATCTCCTGACACTACTCACCTACCCATTACCACCTTGCATGGCCTTGCACCAACATACATAGCTGATCTCCTGACACTACTCGCCTACCCGTTACCACCTTGCATGGCCTTGCACCAACATACATAGCTGATCTCCTGACACTACTCGCCTACCCGTTACCACCTTGCATGGCCTTGCACCAACATACATAGCTGATCTCCTGACCCTACTCGCCTACCCGCTACCACCTTGCATGACCTTGCACCAACGTACATAGCTGATCTCCTGACACTACTTGCCTACCCTTTACCACCTTGCATGGCCTTGCACCAACATACATAGCTGATCTCCTGACACTACTCGCCTACCCACAACCGTTGATCTGTTTCTGCTTTTAGCTCTGCATCACAAGCTTGAGGGCTGTGGAAGACCTTCTCGGTGTCCAGACCAACATTTTGGAACTCATTACCATAACGTATAAGATGCTAACACTCTGACTAAGTTTAAGAATCTCCTAAAACTCATCTTTTCAAGCTTACATACATCAACTGAGGAATATGCCAACTGCGAATGAGGACACTTTTTGTAAACTTTATTTTTTATGAAGACACTTATTTTAATATATAATTTTAACTATATATTTTTAATCAATTAATAATATAGTTATGATTCATATGATTACTTGTATGCTTTTACGATAACTGTACATGCCTATGAACGAACTGGTCCTGGATATATGGTGCTTTATAAATTTTAGTGAATATTAATAATAATAATGTGATCATCTGCCCAGTTGCTGCTTGCTGTTGGACTTCATCAGTCTCTGAAGAAACCAGATCCAGAGCATCCGTGAGTCACATTGATACAGTCCTTCATTCTTCATTTGTTTGTCGCCTCGTCAAATAGACAGTTATTTTATTTAAATCATTGATTTTAATTGCTCCAACAAATTCTTGATTTTGATTGATTTTATTTTTTATTTCGATTGTTTTAATCTTTGATGTATATGTAAATAACACCAAGAAATTTTTTTTTCTTTCATACATACCACATTCATTGCTTATCATGACAAGCCAAAGCAACAACAAATAAATTTTTAACTGCTCTTGTGTGCAAAACTGTGGTTATGGTGTTGTTTTAATGTCATAAATGAAATGTCGCAAAACAGTATATACAGTAATATGTACACCATTACGACATTGAAATAGCATAAACATTTGAAGAGTTCAAATGGTGGAAATACTCTTCTATTTACTGTAACATTACATTGTGATGAACAGTTGTGACCGTTTTAAAAAGGTGTGTTAAAAACCAGAAGTAAGTCTACATAAGAAATCCAGTCATAAGTTATAAAAGCGCCCATGCCAGCTATCTTAATGTCTTATTTAGTTTTGATGAAATCATCGGACAAACTAGTAATTTAATTTTGATCGGATCCAGTAAAAATTCAGCAAAAAACCCAGCAGGCAGGCGTGGTCCTGTATGTATGACATAAAGCTATTCACAGTGGCAAGTTACCAGATCTTACTATTCAGCTCTAATCTTTCGATGATTTTAACATATGTACACACACTTTTGTAAAACCGAATGTGCATATTACTTTAACTATTCACACACTACAAATTTAACATCAACAAACATGATTCATGTTGGCATAAATCATTTCATGAGGGAGCCAAAATCATGTTTGAGTTAGAGGATCATTCTGCATTACCAAAATTTTGTTTTTAACTACTAGATATGGCTGGGCAAGCTTCCGCAACGTTTCGTCTCTGATCAGCGGCGTGAGCATCTTCTGTATCGGAGCTGGTCTTTCAGTCTACCACGGCATCATGGGATTGATCAATCCATCTGAAGTCACATCACTATACTGGGTAAGAACCATAAATTGGAAAAATATTGATGTTATAATTATAAATCCCTGGATATGAAGCTCAGAGACACAACGGAAGCTCACAACACACTACCTGACATTTTGTTGGGGGATAAACAATTTTCAGTTGTCGGGTAGTGCGTGCTGCAAATTCCAACAAGATTGGGGCTTGTTGGATAATATCTGACAGTGCTAGATCTCAGGATGTCCTGACGGGCTTTGTCGGCTAGTGTGTTGCAGACTCCGACAAATTGTTGGGGCTTGCGCTATTAGGGATCATGCTTCAGTTAGACTTCCTGGTGTGTTATACACGAATGTAGGGCACAGTAATCACAGATATGTGTGATTAAAAAAATCATATCATCTGACATAACTGCATTTGAGCAGGCACATTGGCAAGTTTGCTGGTAGAACATGTTGACAGTGTAACTGGATTTTAGATGATTTCAATAGGCACAAAGATTTTGTTTGTTTGTTTTTCTGCATCTCCTTATCCTCCGTAGCATAATCAAGATGAACAAACCTAGCTTCAGAACGTGGAACATATCATCTGGTTACTGTGATTCCAGTACACATCAGTGTTATATCTACATAACTAAATCATGTTCTTAAACCAGAAAATATCAGCGCTAACATAGTTTATTATGCCTTTGAAACTAAAACGGAAATGGCACGTAAATGTGACCCCGCAGATAACAGGCCAATCAAAATGATCATAAACACGCACAATGGCTGGCATAACGTGATACGGGGACATGTCAATTTTAGCAATGGCCGTTATGTTTTGTCAACAATACATAAAACGCCAGTGAAAAATTTCACGTATGTGAAGCATGATATGCATATCTATTGATATTTCTGTTATCACTAACAACCAGGAAGTGATGCTTAATTTACTATTTTAGAAAAACTACAACACTTACAATGCTGCAATTTGGCGTATGAATTCATCTTACATGTAGGCAACATTACACAAATTAGAATTACGATTGGTGAAGGGTTTGTGTCAAAAATACACTGCCACTTTAGGCTGTCATTCAACTTTTTGTGAACTTATTCATGATGGT
This sequence comes from Lamellibrachia satsuma, assembly GCA_033239005.1. Classification (NCBI taxonomy): domain Eukaryota; kingdom Metazoa; phylum Annelida; class Polychaeta; order Sabellida; family Siboglinidae; genus Lamellibrachia; species Lamellibrachia satsuma. Next base: position 5,530,555 of record BSQZ01000028.1, read on the forward strand.
GTAGCACACGTAATTCCTTTATGTTAACCAAAATTCTCAGTAAAGTTATCAGTGATACTTTCATACTTATATGTATGTCATTTATTTCTTTGGCGATTTTCTCAAAATTATATAATTTTGCATTTTGTGGCTATTTTTTTACATTTACAAAAATCTTGCAACATAACCAAATAAACGAAAAACTCTAAATTCTATTAATCTGGAATATTATATAGCATTTCGTCTACAATATGTGAAGAAATGGTTAATTTATCTTTAAAAACTTCTACTGAAACTTCTCAATTCTAGACAAGCATGTAATAGCCATCCAAGCTACCTTCAGTGGGTGGCAAGTGATAGTAGGGCAACTTGGCTTTCAATTTACATTAACAGTGGAAGTTTGGGATGAACATTTACTGGAGTAAACAGAATGTTTTAAAAAGAATGGCAACTAGAAACAAGGCCATAAATACCTCTTTTAAAGGAATTGTACAGTGATTCTCATTGTTTGATTTAATGATCTGACAGTAGTTTTATCATAAAACTGGCTTATTTTATTTCAAACAGCAAAAATATGTATTCTTGAAAATATTAAGAGGAAAGGTCATGATAGTGACATACAAATATCATGCTATATGAATATTATACCATGCGGCTTCATGTATTATGTTTCAGGGAATTTCAATTCTACTTGGAGCTCTGGTGTCAGAAGGATGTAAGTTGTCTGTTTATATAGGTTTGATTAACCCATTTGTAAATAAACGATCTATTTATTTCTAAAGGATTCCAACTCCTTGATATTCCTGGCCATCACCAGGCAAAATAATGCTAAGTGATATAGAAGACTTTGACAAGTTTTGCCTTGGAAATTGAACTCTGAATACCTTGCAAAATATTTTTTTGGCATTTGTTAAAAATATAGTAGAACATAGGTAATCTTGAAAACTTGATGAATTTAGCATAACAGTTGACTGACGATATGATCAGAACTGTTCTGTTCCTCTCTACTTCAACAGACCCTACTCTGTGTTGATTTTGACCTTCCTCTTTTTCATTTACCATCGCATAGTCTTGATCACCTTGTCAATCAACTGCATGGCAGAATATGTGAAGATAAAAGGAAAAGAGATTGGCCAAGATCAACTTGGAGAAGGAATTATTGAAGCAGAGAAGAGCCGGGAACACAGCTAGTGATCATACAAAATGGTGATGGTTATTAAGTGGCACTAACTGGAGTATGAAGAGGATAAGTAAATAGCATGTTGCAAGAGAACTCAGTGGCTGAATGTATGTTGTGTTTTAGCAACACTGATGGTGGCTGCCAACCAAGTGAGAGTGAGTGCGAAGGCTGAGAACATGTCTGTCTTCAGCTACAGTAAGTCTAATACTCGGTTTAGTGATAATGATGACATCTTATATAGTGCCGGTATCGACCTATAGACAAGGCACTTGTGGTGCTTTGCTCTATTGTCAGAGCTAGTTTTGGCAGCTAATTCAGCGCCCATCCTACATACAATTGGTGCAGTGTGTGTACGGGAGTAAACATAAGGGCAGACATTAACCCCACGTGTGGGATCTTGCACTTCCCCTGGTAGAAGGGACCAATGACTTTTAGTTTTCTCATCCCATCAGGCAAAGTGGAGTTGCCAAATTTTCAAAACTTCTGTAGGTGGCCGTGAATCCTGGTTCCCTCAGTTGACAGTGCGGACCTCTAGTTGAACTCTGTGAGGCGTGTCAGAGATTTAAGTTTGGCTGAATAATGAGGTGAGCCAATGGAGATGTACTCCTTAGGTTCAGTGGGTATTTGTGCAACTACGATAATTCAACAACAACGGTAAAGGGTAAAAGATTCCCCATTTAATAACGCACAGTGGAAAAACTAGTATTGTTTCAATCCAATATCAAGAATGATTTACAGTCCTATATCAAGAATAGTTTACAGTCCTATATCAAGAAAGATTTACCTATTCGGCGAGTGCAGTCTTGCGTTACGGCATGCTCAGCGAGTGCTTTCATGCATTGCGTCATGCTTGGCGAGTGCTGTTTTTCGTACAGCGTGCTCGGTGGGTGCTGTCTTGCATATGGCGTGCTCAGCGAGTGCTGTCTTGCATATGGTGTGCTCAGCGAGTGCTGTCTTGCGTATGGTGTGCTTGGCGAGTGCTGTCTTAGGTAAGGCGTGCTAGATGAGTGCCGTCTTGCGTACAGCGTGCTCGGCGAGTGCTGTCTTATGTAAGGTGTGCTCGGCGAGTGCTATCTTATGTAAGGCGTGCTCGGCGAGTGCTGTCTTATGTAAGGTGTGCTCAGCGAGTGCTATCTTATGTAAGGCGTGCTCAGCGAGTGCTGTCTTATGTAAGGTGTGCTCAGCGAGTGCTGTCTTACGTAAGGCGTGCTCAGCGAGTGCTGTCTTATGTAAGGCGTGCTCAGCAAGTGCTGTCTTATGTAAGGTGTGCTCAGCGAGTGCTGTCTTATGTAAGGCGTGCTCGGCGAGTGCTGTCTTATGTAAGGTGTGCTCGGCGAGTGCTATCTTATGTAAGGCGTGCTCGGCGAGTGCTGTCTTATGTAAGGTGTGCTCAGCGAGTGCTATCTTATGTAAGGCGTGCTCAGCGAGTGCTGTCTTATGTAAGGCGTGCTCAGCAAGTGCTGTCTTATGTAAGGTGTGCTCAGCGAGTGCTGTCTTATGTAAGGCGTGCTCGGCGAGTGCTGTCTTACGTAAGGCGTGCTCGGCGAGTGCTGTCTTATGTAAGGTGTGCTCAGCGAGTGCTGTCTTATGTAAGGCGTGCTCAGCGAGTGCTGTCTTATGTAAGGCGTGCTCAGCAAGTGCTGTCTTATGTAAGGTGTGCTCAGCGAGTGCTGTCTTACGTAAGGCGTGCTCAGCGAGTGCTGTCTTATGTAAGGCGTGCTCAGCAAGTGCTGTCTTATGTAAGGTGTGCTCAGCGAGTGCTGTCTTATGTAAGGCGTGCTCGGCGAGTGCTGTCTTATGTAAGGTGTGCTCAGCGAGTGCTGTCTTATGTAAGGTGTGCTCAGCGAGTGCTGTCTTATGTAAGGCGTGCTCAGCTAGTGCTGTCTTACGTAAGGCGTGCTCGGCGAGTGCTGTCTTATGTAAGGCGTGCTCGGCGAGTGCTTCTTGGGTAAGGTGTGCTCAGCGAGTGCTGTCTTATGTAAGGTGTGCTCAGCGAGTGCTGTCTTACGTAAGGCGTGCTCGGCGAGTGCTGTCTTGCGTAAGGTGTGCTCAGCGAGTGCTGTCTTACGTAAGGTGTGCTCAGCGAGTGCTGTCTTATGTAAGGCGTGCTCGGCGAGTGCTGTCTTACGTAAGGTGTGCTCAGTGAGTGCTGTCTTATGTAAGGCGTGCTCGGCGAGTGCTTCTTGCGTACAGCGTTTCTGATCTCTAGTCATTGGTCGCTATTCGGCGCCACCAGTATGACTTTTACTCACCAAAATTTCAATCGCTGAAGTAAACAAGCTAATTATATACAACCTCACATGATCTCCGATCTGTGACAAGGCGGCTGGAGTGGTGAACAACTCTAGTTTGACTCTGGGGTGGTTCCGTTTTCCTCGTAAGGCACTAAGCTGTGTTGTTCAAAACATCTCAGATCTGTGTCACAAAAGAAAGTAGGTATAATGTAGTTTTAGTAAATTATTGATTTTATAGTGGTAGCAACAAATAGCATCCCTTTTTAATATGTGTGTGTATATATGTATACACAGTGCAACTTCATTAACTAGAATACCCTCATAACTAAAATGATGAGCCTTGTCCCACCAGGATGCATCGCCTTGTGTAAATGCGACTTAGCTCAAACACATGGATAGCTCAAAGTTTTACCATGGTTTCTCCAACTTTGAGTTAAAGATGTTGGAATTCATATATGTATATTATATAGCCATAAATTTTGGTCAGAAGAAAATTTATACAAAGGCTTTTTTATTTTTCCTTAAATAATGATCTATTTATTTTTTCCAGTTCTCCATGGCAACGACCCAAGCACAACCGTTGTACTGCTTGAAGACATGGCCGCTGTCCTTGGTGTGATCTGTGCTGCCACCTGTATGTCAATCACATACTACACGGGTAGTCCGACTGCCGATGCAGTGGGATCTCTATTGATAGGCACATTGCTGGGAGGCGTTTCCTCTTTCATCATCTACACCAACACCATAGCACTGGTTGGACGGTGAGAGGGCACAGAGTGTGGTATACTTTATACACTGCCACAGCTTGGGAGGGCACAGATAGTGGTATACTTTGGACACTGCCACGGCTTGGGAGGGCACAGAGGGTGGTATACTTTGGACACTGCCATGATTGGGAGGGCACAGAGGGTGATATACTTTATACACTGCCACGGCTTGGGAGGGCACAGAGGGTGGTATACTTTTGACACTGCTAGGATAGGGAGGGCACAGAGGGTGATATACTTTTGACACTGCTAGGATTTGGTGGGCACAGAGGGTGGTATACTTTTGACACTGCCAGGATTGGGAGGGCACAGAGGGTGGTATACTTTTGACACTGCCAGGATTGGGAGGGCACAGAGGCTGGTATACTTTTGACACTGTCATGATTGGGAGGGCACAGATGGTGGTATACTTTGGACACTGCCAGGATTGGGAGGGCACAAAGGGTTGTATACTTTGGACACTGCCAGGATTGGGAGGGCACAAAGGGTTGTATACTTTGGACACTGCCAGGATTGGGAGGGCACAAAGGGTTGTGTACTATCGAGACTGCCAGGATTAGGAGGGCATAAAATGTTGTATACTAGGGACACTGCCAGGGTTGGGTGGACACAGAGGGTGGTATACTTTGGACACTCCAGGGCTGGGAAGGCACAGAGGATGGTATACTTTGGACACTCCAGAGTTGGGAAGGCACAGCAGGTGGTATACTTAGGACACCCAGGAATGGGTTCAATTATAATTGCGTAATTTTTAATTAACTTGAGAATCCTATGCAGACAGACATCAATGGAGATGTATGGTGAAAAACTATCATGGGACGCGTCCTCCACACGATTAGATGATGATCAATTTGAAACACTTAATAATTATTTATATCACCTCTTTTAAAAATGTGTATATACAATATTGTATTGTTAATCATCTATGACATGTATACGATACGTTTCAGTATGTTTTATACAGTCTACATTGACATATTGAGTCGCAAAGTGAAGCAGTTACTAGGAGACATCTAGTGCTAATTGAAATTTGTCTTCTAAGCACTAGGCTACTTTGTATTTATGTTCTGTGCAGTCGTTTCTCCGAGTGTTTAAGATAATAAAACTTGAGCTTATTGTGTGTGTTTGCATTACAGATCTATACCCAAGAACAAGAAGTTGATACTGATGCGAGAGCTGGAGAGTGACAGGATGATCAGGTACTGCAGACATCCCTCCTGTATCACACACTGACCGTTCTGTATCACACTGACCCTCCTGAATCACGCACTGACCCTCCTGTATCATGCACTGCACCTCCTGTATCATGCACTGACCCTCCTGTATCACACACTGACCGTTCTGTATCACACACCGACCCTCCTGTATCACACACCGACCCTCCTGTATCACTCACTGACCCTCCTGTATCACTAACTGACCCTCCTGTATCACTCACTGACCCTCCTGTATCACACACCGACCCTCCTGTATCACTCACTGACCCTCCTGTATCACACACCGACCCTCCTGTATCACTCACTGACCCTCCTGTATCACTAACTGACCCTCCTGTATCACTCACTGACCCTCCTGTATCACACACCGACCCTCCTGTATCACTCACTGACCCTCCTGTATCACACACCGACCCTCCTGTATCACTCACTGACCCTCCTGTATCACACACCAATCCTCCTGTATCACTCACTGACCCTCCTGTATCACACACCGACCCTCCTGTATCACTCACTGACCCTCCTGTATCACACACCAATCCTTCTGTATCACATACCGACCCTCCTGTATCACACACCGACCCTCCTGTATCACTCACTGACCCTCCTGTATCACTCACCGACCCTCCTGTATCACACACCGACCCTCCTGTATCACTCACTGACCCTCCTGTATCACACACCGACCCTCCTGTATCACACACACCAATCCTGTATCACATACCGACCCTCCTGTATCACACACCAATCCTCCTGTATCACACACTGACTCTCAAGGCCTACACTACACGTTATCTGGAGTAGATACACAACATTAATTTTGATTATACTGGAAATGTGCAATGCAACTCTGTGTGCAACAACATATGCATAATGATTGTTATACTGTGTAATTAGTATATAATTGTTCTGTTTATTACTTAATAAAGTGGGCACTTAATGAAATATTTATAACAATAGTTTGACCATCGAAATGTCAAATTTTTTTATCATTTGCCAAATTCAAATTAAATATGGGGATGTGATAATTTTTTAATTCAGGATAGCATGGTCAGTCAAACAGGTGTTTGATATTAATATATGTACTTCCAGTCCATGTTAAAAATACTAGAAATTACTCATTTATTGCATTTGTGGATTCAGAACGCTTCATGACGTGAAAGCAACAGAGATGGGCACGTCGTTTGTACGCTTCAAGGCCGAGGTTGACTTTGACGGCCGAGAGTTGACAAGATACTACTTAGAGAATCAGGATCTTGACAAAATGTTGATGGTAGGTATGCACCTTGGTACCACCTTCAGACTGAGGTATTGGATAACATATTACATGATATGTGTGCATTTGGTAAAAAGCTTGCAGTTGTCAAAAATCAGTTGTTATACATAATACCTGGGTATGTGTACAATACACAGGAAGAGATTAGAATGCAGTTCAGCTTAGTGGAACGATCAGTAAGAAGGCGGATGATGTGGCCAGGTCACTTGGTGCAGATTGAGGAGTGCTGATTACCAAGAAGACGATGAAACAGCGAGGCTGCTGACATGGAATAGTGGAAAATGAAAACAACCAAAGCGTTGCAACAGTTAAAGACGAACATCGTCACCCCTTTATAAAAAAGAACTATGAGAAAGCAGTGTAGTACTGGTGGCCTGCTGAACTGTTTTTGTTTGGATAAATTCTAGTTATTATCAATCTGCATTTATAATGATGGGATCCTCATGTATACTGTTGCTTCTAGTAAATGATGCCACCCATGTGTTTCAGGAGATGTATGGCATGCACAATATAGAGGATGTTGAGGCGTTGTTTTTTGGAAGAAATCACTAAGTGGATAGACGAGGGATCGCCAGTAGATATTATCTACTTAGATTTTCAGAAAGCTTTTGACAAAGTGCCACATCAAAGATTGCTACTTAAATTAAAAGCCCATGGTATCGGGGATAGCATAACTGACTGGATAGAACAATGGCTGACTGACAGAAGACAAAGAGTTGTAGTAGATGGAGAAGTTTCAAATTGGAAATCGGTTTTGAGTGGGGTACCTCAAGGATCAGTATTAGGACCTATATTATTCTTAATTTATATCAATGACTTGGACGAGAGTATAACAAGTAACGTAATGAAATGTGCGGACGACACAAAACTGTTTAGAAAGGTTAATACTGATGGTGATAAACAACATTTACAAAACGATCTAGACAGATTAGTGAAATGGTCTGAGAAATGGCAGATGCTGTTCAATTTTGGGAAATGTAAATGCCTACATACAGGACATGGGAACTTGAATGTAAACTATAAAATGGGAGCTACTGTTCTTGGTACTACTGTAAAAGAAAAGGACTTAGGAGTTACAATAAGCGCTGATATGAAAGTTTCAGAGCAGTGTGGTATTGCAGCTTCAAAGGATAATCAAATTCTTGGATTGATTAGAAGAAACATAACATACAAGGGAAAAAAGTTAATTATACCTCTTTATAAAGCAATAGTTAGACCTCATTTAGAATACTGTATACAAGCATGGAGACCATATCGTAAGAAGGATATAGATACGCTTGAACGCATACAAAGGAGAGCAACTAAAATGATTCCAGAACTTAGAGACCTTAGTTATGAAGAACGCCTGAAAGAATGTGGTTTAACAACTCTAGAGAAAAGGAGGTTAAGAGGAGATCAGATTGAAGTTTTTAAGATATTGAATGGGTATGAAAATATTGATAGAAATATGTTTTTCTCACTCAAGAAGGATAGCAGAACTAGAGGACATGAGGTAAAATTAGTAAAGGATCAATGTAGATTGGACATCAGGAAGCACTCGTTCTCACAGAGGACAATAAATGAATGGAACAAACTGTCTACAGATTGTGTAACTGCTAGCAGCGTGAATATGTTTAAAAACAAGGTTGACACATATATCAGGAGGGCGGGTTATAAGTAGGTGAACATTGTTGGACTCTCGATAAACCAATGGCTTCCTTGTCCACTTGCCATCTGGGCCTTTGGCTTGGATGGCAAATCTTGTTAAATCATGTTGAAGTGTGTGTTTCAGGAGATGTATGGCATGCACAATATAGAGGATGTTGAGGCGTTCATGTTGAAGTGTGTGTTTCAGGAGATGTATGGCCTGCACAATATAGAGGATGTTGAGGCGTTCATGTTGAAGTGTGTGTTTCAGGAGATGTATGGCCTGCACAATATAGAGGATGTTGAGGCGTTCATGTTGAAGCATGGTGAGGCAATCATTGACACTCTGGGCAGTGAAGTCGACAGAATTGAACAGAACATGAAGGTACCAGTCATTGTGATCATCTGCCAACACCAGTGACTGCATCTCTCGTCTTAGCCTTCCTATTATTACCTCCACTATAACCCCTCTTCTTATCTCCCCGTCCTCAGCTAGTCCTTCTTATCACCCCACATTAACCTGTCCTTTCCTTATGCAATGCAGTAGATAAGAAATTCCTCTACTGAAGTTGTTATTGCTCTCCTCTATCCCTGTAGTCCGGGGTGAGGCTGGCACTGATACCTCTTTATCCCTGTAGTCCGGGGTGAGGCTGGCACTGATACCTCTTTATCCCTGTAGTCCGGGGTGAGGCTGGCACTGATACCTCTTTATCCCTGTAGTCCGGGGTGAGGCTGGCGCCGATACCTCTTTATCCCTGTAGTCCGGGGTGAGGCTGGCGCCGATACCTCTTTACCCCTGTAGTCCGGGGTGAGGCTGGCGCCGATACCTCTTTACCCCTGTAGTCCGGGGTGAGGCTGGCGCCGATACCTCTTTACCCCTGTAGTCCGGGGTGAGGCTGGCGCCGATACCTCTTTACCCCTGTAGTCCGGGGTGAGGCTGGCGCCGATACCTCTTTACCCCTGTAGTCCGGGGTGAGGCTGGCGCCGATACCTCTTTACCCCTGTAGTCCGGGGTGAGGCTGGCGCCGATACCTCTTTACCCCTGTAGTCCGGGGTGAGGCTGGCGCCGATACCTCTTTACCCCTGTAGTCCGGGGTGAGGCTGGCGCCGATACCTCTTACCCCTGTAGTCCGGGGTGAGGCTGGCGCCGATATCTCTTTACCCCTGTAGTCCGGGGTGAGGCTGGCGCCGATACCTCTTTACCCCTGTAGTCCGGGGTGAGGCTGGCGCCGATACCTCTTTACCCCTGTAGTCCGGGGTGAGGCTGGCGCTGATACCTCTTTACCCCTGTAGTCCGGGGTGAGGCTGGCGCCGATACCTCTTTACCCCTGTAGTCCGGGGTGAGGCTGGCGCCGATACCTCTTTACCCCTGTAGTCCGGGGTGAGGCTGGCGCCGATACCTCTTTACCCCTGTAGTCCGGGGTGAGGCTGGCGCCGATACCTCTTTACCCCTGTAGTCCGGGGTGAGGCTGGCGCTGATACCTCTTTACCCCTGTAGTCCGGGGTGAGGCTGGCGCTGATACCTCTTTACCCCTGTAGTCCGGGGTGAGGCTGGCGCTGATACCTCTTTACCCCTGTAGTCCGGGGTGAGGCTGGCGCTGATACCTCTTTACCCCTGTAGTCCGGGGTGAGGCTGGCACTGATACCTCTTTACCCCTGTAGTCCGGGGTGAGGCTGGCACTGATACCGATTGTTGATTTTTTTTCTTTTTCGTCACTAGTCCCGTTTCACTGCCGTCTGCACCAACTGTCTCCACTCCCCCCATCCCTCGCTCTCATTCTCCACTCCCTCCCACTCCCACTAAATCTCTCCTCGCGCAGTCCTCCCATCTCAGCCTCGGTCTTCTTCTCCTTCATCCTACCACTCTACCGAAGATAGAAATAGACTTCCTGGATTATTTGATATAGATATTCATTGTTTATGATTATTTGATATAGATATTCATTGTTTATGATTATTTGGTATAGATATTCGTGGTTTATGATTATTTGATATAGATATTCATTGTTTATGATTATTTGATATAGATATTCATTGTTTATGATTATTTGGTATAGATATTCGTGGTTTATGATTATTTGATATAGATATTCATTGTTTATGATTATTTGATATAGATATTCGTGGTTTATGATTAATGATTATTCACCAACTGTTCTTATTCTTCCTTGGGTGCCGTGTCTGGTGATGTTGGCGATCACGCCCCTCCACACAATTATCTCATTTACAGTTATCAGCAGCTGGCTAGTCTTACAAACCATTTGTTTAGACTATTAATGTATTTTATTCTTTGCCTGCCTCTTGCTTTGTGTCCTTCAGTAACATGTTTTTCAATCTGACTGTTTATGTCCTAGAAATTGCAACTGTTGTCTTGTCATTTTAAGTAATTGTCTTTGTTGCCCTGCTCTTTGTAGAACCTCTTCATTTGTCATGTGTTTTGAAAAAAAATATGCTGTATTCTCCTGATAAACAATACAATTTAATGGCGCACTGTATACCTCGTCCCCGCGCACTGTATACCTCATCCCCGCGCACTGTATACCTCGTCCCCGCGCACTGTATACCTCGTCCCCGTGCACTGTATACCTCGTCCCCGCGCACTGTATACCTCGTCCCCGCGCACTGCGCCATTATTAGAATGAACACGATAATTCTGTTGCTGCTAAAGTGCTAATCTACCATCCTTACACTTATTTAATGTCCAGGGTTCACCCCCACATATCAATATCCAGAGTTCACCCCCACATATCAATGTCCAGGGTTCACCCCCACATATCAATATCCAGGGTTCACCCCCACATATCAATATCCAGGGTTCACCCCCACATATCAATGTCCAGGGTTCACCCCCACATATCAATGTTGACCACACATAGCACTTGAGGCCTCTTATTCACCATCCTGCATAAATTTTGTAATTTTTGTTTCCAGAAAAAGCATCCAGAGATTCGACACGTGGACCTGGAGCAACTATGATGGAATGGTGATAATTTATTAATGAACTGTGTCTTATTGAAGCATAAATGGATGCTTAATGGACTACTAAGAAATGAAACAAAGATATGAGAAAAACTGACGTGAAAACGGCGAAACATGGATACATTTGGAGACTGGAAAGGAACGATACGTCCAAACGATACAAACAGAGATGAAGTCTGCTTTCGTATGAAAGACTGTCGCATTTCTTGAGTGCACAGAAATATAATGAAAAGTGAATGCAACAGCAGTATATTTGCTAAGAATATAAGTATTTGGTTTTGCAATGTCATGGACAAGAAGAGTTTAATATAATGATGTGTGTATTTAAGTGAGTAGTTATGAAAGTTTCAAAATCAGGATAAAATAATTTCTATATTTTAGGATTAAGGTTATTTTAACTCTTAGTGGCCTGAAAGAACAGTAATGCCGATGATGATAATAATAATAATTTACTTACCAGTATATAAGTACAAGTTCTGTTAATAGAGACAAATAGTCTGCGGATCACACCAATAAGAAATGGCATATCTTGTTTGCAACCCGACATATACATTTATAATAGCTACCGTTTTTTCTATGAATCAATATATTATGAGCCTACATCATGAAATGATTAGAAAGTTGTAAGGACAGATAAATGAATACAAACTGAATAAATCTCAATATAACATAGGTAACTTATTTATCATATATTTAATATGTAGAAATGTTGTATTTTAAGTCCTGCTGCTCATGTTATTGCATGTTCCTAGATCTGAGAGAGGAGTGTAGAAAACAAAATATGTGTGAAAACTGTTTTACATGTTTTACATGTAAAACAGTTTTACATGTATTTATGCTGTTCGAGCCCAGGTGTGGCACATAGGGCTCACACAGGATCATACCAGTTACCTTTATATTGGGCTCTGTGCCCCAGGTCAGCCCAGCAGCCTTCAGTTCACTCTCCTTGCTGCTGTGCCCCCAGATCAGCCCAGCAGCCTTCAGTTGACAATAAAGCAATTGTACCATATGTAACACTTAAGTGACAATAAAGCAATTGTACCTCGTGTTGACATTTCAGTGACAATAAAGCAATTGTACCCTATGTTGACACGTCAGTGACAATAAATGCTATCAGAATATAAGACGTAAAGTTAACATATACTTTGACCTAACGAATATTCGTTAAAAAAAATCCAGATCCTGGCGGGGCAAGTGCCCCCCTGCGGACGCCCATGCTCGTCCTCATTTCCACTCGAAGCATTCATGGGCGACGAGAGGGCTGGTAGGAATTTCCGCTAGTTGGTGTTTAATGGATTAGCACTTATTTTCAGCGATTGTTATTCGTGCACTAGTCATAAAAGGGAAGCCAAGTCTGTTTTACATTGTCCAAAGCTTTGTCTCATAAAATAATCAGGTGTTAACAAGACGCTTCACATTCGCAAGCCCAGTCGCCAGGACCCGTAACTTTAGTCTGATGGGAAACATTGTACAGATCAAAGACAGTTGGCTTTGTTGCACTAATAAACTATTGTCATGATTTCTCTGTATCTTGAATGAATTTTGCACATTTCTGCATTTTTTTTTTGTTCTACGGCTAATCAGAAGAATGAGGCGGCGAATTCCATGTAGGCCTATGGCTGTGGCTACGCTCTGACAATGGGAAATTTTGAAAGAAACACGCACACATTTCACAAAAAGAAAATTTTTCACAAATAACCTCGGTTTGATCTTCGAAATTAGAACAAAACAAAAAGACAAAAAGTTGTATAATTTATTATTATCGTAACGGCGTGAGCATAAAATTGGTGAACTATAACGCTGTAGTTTATAGAAAATGGACACTAAAATGGCTGAAGGAAGCCTATAAAAACAGTTAAAAGTTACAATTTCGAAGTAATAGAAGAATTGTTTTGGTGTAATATACTCATATACATCGTTTAGTTGTTTGTATACATCAGTTTGATTGTATTAAAATCAGTAGAGCATTCCGACCATCAGTGGAGCATTCCGACCAAGCGGTTGGCGCATTGCCATGGTGCGTTCAGGCAGTGTTATTCCGACCATGATTCGGCGCCACTAGCATGATTCACAAGCACCAAGTTCAATCGTTAGGTGACTAAAGTTAACAAGCTAATTATATACAAACTCACACGATCTCTGATCTGTGACACCTTACACTGTTAAAATCAGTTCCCATGCATGCGTTCATAAAATAACACATACACCATACCTCAGTCCTGCAAATGTCACGCTCAACTGTGTATGGATTCGACTACCTACAGCAAGACTGTCTACCTCCTAGATATGCAGTCAACTTCTCGGTTCTCCTACACTAGCCTAGTGTTAATCCCTTTGTCCACTGCGTAATATATTTATGAGTGACCGTTATGCTGCGGTAGCCAGAATATTATTCAAATGTACTGTTCAAAGTACGTTTATTTTTAAAATAATTCTTCCAAATTCCTCACTTTTCCTACATTGTCTTACTTGTTTTGAAAAAGATAGTGTGCACAGTCACATTCACTTCTAGGTAGACAATTGGTGCACATATTTTATGATCACCAGTGAGACAATGCAGCTCGCAGGCATAAACAATGGACAATTCTGGATATGAAAAAAATATCTAAGGGTGTGAGGCTGGACACTCAACCTCCCATCTCCCACCTGTTTGTGGGGCCAACGGCCTACCATTTGTTCCATCTCCAACCAGACCTGGGGCCGAGTACGTTTTTATGAGTACAAATATGAGTACGAGTACATTGGTGACGAATAAGTATGAGTACGAGTACATTGGTGATGAATAAGTACGAGTACATTGGTGATGAAAAAGTATGAGTAAGAGTACATTGGTGATGAATAAGTACGAGTAAGAGTACATTGGTGATGAATAAGTACGAGTATGAGTACATTGGTGATGCATGAGTAAGAGTACATTGGCGATGAATAAGTACGAGTAAGAGTACATTGGTGATGAATAAGTATGAGTAAGAGTTCATTGGTGATGAATAAGTACGAGTAAGAGTACATTGGTGATGAATAAGTACGAGTATGAGTACATTGGTGATGAATAAGTATGAGTAAGAGTTCATTGGTGATGAATAAGGAAGAGTATGAGTACATTGGTGAAGAATTAGTACGAGTACATTGGTGATGAATAAGTATGAGAACGAGTACATTGGTGATAAATAAGAACGAGTAAGAGTACATTGGTGATGAATAAGTACGAGTAGGAGTACATTGGTGATGAATAAGTACGAGTACATTGGTGATGAATAAGTATGAGTAAGGGTACATTGGTGATGAATAAGTACGAGTAAGAGTACATTGGTGATGAATAAGTATGAGTACGAGTACATTGATGAAGAATAAGTATGAGTAAGAGTACATTGGTGATGAACAAGTATGAGTACGAGTACATTGGTGATGAATAAGTATGAGTACGAGTACATTGGTGATGAATAAGTATGAGTACGAGTACATTGGTGACGAATAAGTATGAGTACGAGTACATTGGTGATGAATAAGTATGAGTACGAGTACATTGGTGATGAATAAGTATGAGTAAGGGTACATCGGTGATGAATAAGTACGAGTAAGAGTACATTGGTGATGAATAAGTTCGAGTAAGAGTACATAAGTACGAGTACATTTTTACGAGTACCAGTATAAGTACAAGTACATTTATACTGACATTTCTATTCCCAAACATACGGTTACCTTTTACGAACACCTCCCTTTTATAAACATACAGACATGGTATGACTCATAAAATCAGTTTTTGTTTGAAGTCCCTTCTTAACTGCAATTAACAATTCACTAACAACATGCTTTGATATAATAATACCAATTAAACCAGTAACTTTGTACCAGTAAGTTAGCATTACCCCCCCCCCAAACATGTACATCATTTGAAGGGGTAGAGGTGAGAAGATTTGTCCAAATTGGAACAAAGTGGATGTGTGGCAATTTGAATAAAGTTTGTTTGTCCTTATTTTGAATAAAGACCAGATGAGACAAATGTACATACCTCAGTTCAGTTTACATGCTGATACCTCAGTTCAGTTTACATGCTGATACCTCAGTTCAGTTTACATGCTGATATATCAGTTCAGTTTACATGCTGATACCTCAGTTCAGTTTACATGCTGATACCTCAGTTCAGTTTACATGCTGATACCTCAGTTCAGTTTACATGCTGATACCTCAGTTCAGTTTACATGCTGATACCTCAGTTCAGTTTGTCTTCTTTTTGGTGCACCGAGGCAGTGTTGCAATTTATAATCTGTTTATATTAGAAGTTTGCAATTTATATTGTCTGCTCTTAAACTGCTGGTTGTTGAGAGGGTAAGCACATGCCAATATAACAGGCTCAACATCTCATTTGCACTTTTTAGACAGACTGCTGGCACCAGATTATACTTGTACTGGTGTAGGACTGCTGGCAGTCTGACTTGTGTCACCTTACTTTTACAGAGGAAGACTCGGTAGACAGTTTTTAGCAGTTAGTACTGTCAGCCAGTGTCCAGTGCCATGGTCTCCTGACTGCATTAAAGGCACTCCATGGCTAACTGATGGTTTAACTGATAAATGGCCCTTTGTGGACATCCCGGTGGCTTAATTAAACAAACAGGGATTATGGCGTGAACTGGTAGCCTACAACTGTTTGCTTAACTGGGTGTTTCTGACTAGGAAAATACGCTGTCTGTTGCTTTTTTAGGTATCATAGTCATCATGGGGGTGTAGGGATAGTAAGGGGGGTAACGAGTACACAAGTATGGAGTACTTCCAGCCCAGGTCTGCCTCCAACCTATTTTTGAGGCCAACATCCCACCAAATTGTACGACCAACGTCACACCTCATATATATATATATATATATATATATATATATATATATATATATATATATATATATATATATATATATATATATATATATATATATATATATATATATATATATATATATATATATATATATATATATATATATATATATATATATATATATATATACACATATATATATATATATATCGTGTTCCATGTTGGTCATGGACCAACAGGTGATATTTAAAAACAGTAGGGTATCACGACCCTTTTGGGGTATTATGACTCTGGCTCCCCAGAACAACACATCATGTTGTACACTCAATTCGTCTTTCCTGCGACCATAAACTTCTACCTCGCTTGGACAAACTGGCGAACTCGCGATAACACAGGGTTTGTTGCTGTCCACTTGACGAATTTTCTCTGCTGCGATCGGTGTTTCATCTATGATGGATAGCGCTAGAACAACTTTCTCTGGCATCGGCACTTGTTTTGGTGCATCTGTTAGTGCATGATGGCTCAAACCATCAGCGTTACTGATACTTTCACCTGGCTTGTACTTTAAACAGTATTGATATTTACTCAGTGTGAGCGCCCATCTTTGAATTATGGTATTAGACATTGCTGATATTGTGCGGTCTTCCTTCCAGAGTCCAAGCAACGGCTTGTGATCTGTTTGTATGATGAATTCATGTCCACAGAGGTAATTGTGGAATTTGGTGATTCCATAGACAAGTGGCAACCCTTCATTCTCCAATTGTGCACACGTTTTTTTTCCACGAGATGAGAGAGTTCGGTAAGCATAAACTATTGGTTTCCCATAACCGATATTGCTTCAATGTAACCAAGGATGGTTACAGCGACAGTGTCTTGCCCGTGGCCGAGGTTGAGTAAACACGAGAACAATATAGTGGATCCTCCGGTGCAACTATAAGCACGAAGACCCAGCTGTACCCAGTTCACATTCGTCTGATGCGCCCAGAGAGCGTCGGCTGAGGCCATGGCCGTTAGGTTTATTTGATGGTGCGCAGCGCATTAGTTCATGCATACATGATATGTACGAAGGAAGGAAACCAGTATCTAATATATTACCAAACTTCCCTGTCTGCATTAGCTCATCAGTGGTACCAATGCCCTCGTCAATTGATGTAATAAATTCATATGACCCGTTGCGCCATTACTGGTTAGACTAAGTCCACCCCTCACACAACCCTGCTACGTGTTTGCAGCTGCCAACCTCCTGGTTGCTGATATGTTGTACTTGAATATTCACCTCCATCAACCTGGAACTACATCCTATCAAGCATTTTCATACAAGCAGCCAGCATACTTGCATTCACTGCTCACTCCTGCAAGACAGCCTACAGAGCTTCAATCATATAATTCTAATCCACTTTTTGTTCCCAGTGTTAAGATAGATGTCGGAACTAGAGGTTTTAAGTTGCAGCACTGATTCTGTGCAACTCACTCCCTGCTCCTGTTAAGTATGTAGGAAATATAACAACATTTCGCCCTAAACTAAACAACCACCTGATTATACTTGCTTATCTTCTATAACTCCCCAAAGTACCAATCCAACTGTTTACAACTGGAACTGCTTATCGATTAAAAACTGCTTATAATCCAAGAGTTTTAGGCAAAAATACATCGGAACCTAAGCGTTCAATACAAAAAGCTGATTTTTGCATCACAGATCCCTGAAAGGGTCTAGAGTAATACATTAAAAATTTCCATAAATCCACCTTGAGCTAAGCGCAGAATTCAAGATGGCATCCAAGATGGCGGCTACTCGTTGATTAATTTTATAAATTATGAAAAAACTTATGCTAGAGGGCAAATGTTGGTGTCTTGAAGCCAGATATGAATTTGACATTGTTCGCACATCGCAGAACTTGGACATCATGCCTGTGAGGAGGAAGTATGCAGCTATTGGTCAGGCCATCGAAACTGCTTGTAGCCCAAGGTCGTATATTGCTCCCATTTACTTGCTTTGGCAACGTTTTTCCTCAAGAAGTATGGGTCAAGGGAACTGATTAACATACTCAGCTGTCTTATGTTGGCTGAAAGCTACAATGAGGTGGCGAAGTTGGTAAATGCACAGATGAAGGAACTTTTCTCCCCTGCCGGACTATGTGGAGGCCTTGTGCAGTTTGTCTTCGACAATGCTGACGTCAACATTGCCACTGCAACAGGACATGGAACTTTCGATGTGATTGGTGACGACATCTCATTTCCAAGCTGAAAGTGTTTCACTTCAGCATCCGGCGACAGTCGCGGCAGCCTCATTCACTGGCATTTACAAACAGATTCCGTTGAAGTGTTACACAGAGCGAGCCACACCGGGGTTGTATTCTCTGTTTTTTAGTCCCTCCTTCTTCCTGAAATCCTTTGCAAGCTGAAGATGAGCGGTGTCAACCTGGACACTTAATCTCCTTCCTCATCAGCCTGGGCTGGCCTCGTGCAGACATCCAACAACACAGGAGAGTATGAGAAGTCCAGCATTGTTCTGCTCTCCTTTATAAATCGCGATCCAACCCAGACGAACACTACGTTCCCAGCAAGGTGCTACGCCAGGAAGGGGAGTGACCGTCTGTGACAGAAATGTAAATTTGACACGTTTGACCAGTCACTGTCCACCAACCACAACTTAAAGGAGTCATCCTGAGGTTTTTATTTTGTGATGACCTACATGGATTCAATAGGCTACATGACGCCAGGTGCTGGCATTGACGCCTGCTGGGAGACGGTCTACGCTGGGAACTCAGTGGCGCATACGACGATAGGCTACTCGTACTTGGTGGCTCCTGGGGTCTTTTGTTCACAACTGCATGGTCTCCACGTGCTCTGAAAGGAGTTGGCACCAATCACCCCAAGATGCTCGCAAGACCACGCTGAGGTGGCAGCAGATTTCTTTCGGTACATAACTGTATCCAACTGCTGCTGGATGAGGCTACTGGGTGGAGCAGGATCGCAAAGCTATGAGTGAATGGAGTCATCTACGTCCGACCAGCACCGGGATGTGAGACCTGAATATGTGCGCCTCTTTAAAAAGCACACCAAGGTGTTCATACGTCTTCGGAGCTCATACACCGTTCCATAGCATAAATATTTTATCGACATCTCAACTGCAGCAGTCGCGGCTCTGAACGTAAACTGTGACGATACTTTCGAAGTTGGAAAAACTGCAGCAGCAAAACTGGTCGCGATGTCATTCACATATATCAAGTTGAAGAGGGATGACCGGGTTATCAACGTAGCTGAGCAGGTTCAGGAACTTAACTTGCTATCTACATCAGCAATGCTTTCGCAGGAGCCCAAATTACTTAACCAACAAGACATATCCATCGTTGCACAATGCTTAGCAAATGATTCTGTCCAATGCAAGGAGGCTAATGGGGATGCGGGGAGGCGGATTGTCTCAACAGGCCTGGGTGTTTTCAATCTAATGCTTGTTGTCACTACCGACGCTGACATCCTGGTAATGCTGGTGAACCAGGCCAGTGGCACACACGGCGGTGTGTATATGGAGCGAGGCCCGGCTGCCTGTCTTGATTAGAGTCAACAATGAAAACAATGCAGGCTCTGATGCATCTAGAATGTTTTAGTGGAGTTAGTTGGATGGTGGGAAACCCTGCTCTATACACCAGCATTTGTCCTCTAGTATAAGTGATTCAGAAGTTGGACGCCATCTAGAATTCTGCGTTTAGTTCAAGGTGAAGTCATGGGAATTTTTAGTATGCTACTCTACACCCTTTCGGGGATCTGTGTTGCAAAAGTCAGCTTTTTATATTGAACGTTTAGGTTCCATGGTATGTTTGCCCAAAACTCTTGCACTATTAACCCCTTTTGTTTTGGCGCGCAGCCGAACTTGGGTCTTCCGAGGATTTTAGCGCAATAGACGTGTTTTATTATCGTAAGACATCCGCGACATAATTATTTGCCACATCTTTGCATCTTCATTATTGCCAAGAGCTCGCCATAAAACTACATAGCATGCATTATTATGTATGTTTCTTCCAGCATAACCCACTAAAGAGCGTTGTGATTTTCTCTTACGGACAAGAAATTAGAAGCAATTATTCTACCTGGTGCCTATGCCAGGTGAAGAAAAGACGAACTATAAGTGGTAAATATGTAATCTGCTGTGAACTCGTGGAGCCACTGTCCACCACACATGACCCGCAGCAAACATGTCCGCAGAATCCACGTTTCCCAATAGTTTGCCTCTATTTCCCCCCGAAATTCCAAGCGCCTTATGGCGGCCACTTGTACTTTTTTCTACGATCTTACCGAAAAATAATGCAAGACACTTGTTTACGCACTAGTGACGTCACGTTTAGATTATGGAATTACACTTCTTTATGGTCTCCCACAGATGGCGCTGCAGCGTCTACAAAATGTACAGAACTGTGCTGCTCCCCTCATTACCCGTACAAGGAAATACGAACACATTAAACCCGTGTTGCAGCGTTTACATTGGCCGCCCGTTCATTTGCGACCAATTACATAGTGC
Source organism: Lamellibrachia satsuma (assembly GCA_033239005.1). Taxonomy (NCBI): domain Eukaryota; kingdom Metazoa; phylum Annelida; class Polychaeta; order Sabellida; family Siboglinidae; genus Lamellibrachia; species Lamellibrachia satsuma. Next base: position 5,551,137 of record BSQZ01000028.1, read on the forward strand.
TTTTGTTTACCTGTTGTGCTTTAAATGGTCTGACGCCGGACTACCTGGCGGAGTTAATTAGCTACCGCCCCATTAACAGAACTCTACGATCTGCTTCGCTGCCAGCGCTTTTGTTCGTACCGACTTCAGTGACACATGGTGATCGCATTTTCGCTGTTTGCTCAGCCGTTCTAGGGAACAATTTAACACTTTCTCCCAGGACTGCGAAATCATTGCAAGTGATTAAAGCACATTAAAAAAAGTCACCTTTTTAAACAAGCTTTTTTATAAATCACAGTACATTCATTATTATTAGTACGATATACTCTGCACATTATTGTTCCTTTCCCGTCATTCCTTTATGCACCCCTGTTCATCGGTCCCACCCCCTGACCGGCTCACACCCCACTTTGACATGGTTCACATTTCATTGTGTATATTTCTAAAATTTTCTGTTATCTCTGTGATGTCAACATTCGGCGGCATCTCCAACAATCCCTATCATCATCATCATCGTCGTCATGGTGACAGGCCTGTTGCAGGCGTAGGTGATCATGACCCTCCATTTTACACGATCACAGGTGTCTTGTAACAGATCTGTTGTGCTCTTTCTTAGCCAGGCTGACAGATCATCAATGAGTTTAACAGTTTGGCCACATCTGCTTCTTCACCTCGATCTTTCTCCTTGTTATTAGATGCTCTAATTTTTCATTTCTCGCGTGACCTATTAATTCTGCTTGTCTTTTCCCGATTCTGTGCATGATCTTCCTGCTATTGTTTGCTTTTCTAAGAATTTCTGCATTATTTTTTCTTTTATATCCATGATACTCTGAGCATTCTTCTCAAGGGACAGATTTATGTTAATTCTATGGCCTTTTCTAATTATTTAGACATTAGCCATGATTCACAACCGTCTGGAATGTTATAAAGAGCCCCTATAGTAGGGACTCTTTATAACATTCCAGACAAGTGGTGTCACTTAAAGTGCTTTTATTAGCTAAAATGCTTTTCATAACATTCCCTACATTACTCGAATCGAATCGAATCGTTCTAAATGTGCCACTGTCCATGTATTGATATTTGTGCAAGTGAATTCGAAAAAAGCTATTTTGGCACGTATAAATTGTAAAATGAAACTAAAACAACCGCACTAAGCTAAACAATAAAAAATATTGTGATCGTTTGATTAATTAACTAATTACATCTATTAGTATCCACAACTCCGATTATTAGTCTAGCTGTTTGCAGTAGTCATGCAATATAATTATTATATGACGAGCTACGTCATACGTATCGCGTCGTACGTTGACGTCATACATAGCGGGAATCTTGTCAACTACGGTTTGTGTACAGAACGTATCATGGGGTTACAGGAATCAGCTAATATTCGACTTATGCTCTTATGCTCGCACGAAAAGATGTTCACACAGCTATATCTGACGTTAATACTGGCGTGTAGAATCGCGCACGCCCGACAATGCAAACGTTAGTATTGCCTTTTGTATAAAAACATTGTATATGTGTGTGTATATATATATATATATATATATATATATATATATATATATATATATATATATATATATATATATATATATATTACTGAACATTCTTCAGGATAGTTCATTTTCAAATCAGATAACTTTAATTTTTCATATCCAAGGTGTGTTTAATTTACCTGGTAGACGCTTTAGTCAACGTATCACGTTGACTTCATCAGTACCGATGACGCTGAATGACGTCATCGTACACGTGAGGTAATTCGTAATTGCCCTCGTCTCTGTTGATGTGTGTTCTAGCTTTCCTGATCCAGATGGCTTCTTTGATGTGCCGGATTCTTCAGTTGGGTTCCTTTTCTACAATTTTCACTCCCTCCCAGTCTATGATGTGGTTTTCAGTTGTCACATGGTTTGTAAGGGCGGATTTATTGATATTAGACATCAATCGTTTTTCCGCTCCTTGTGTATTTCTCTTTTTTCGTGTTGTCCACATCCTTTCTGTGTTCCTGCAGTCGTGTTTTTAGTAGTCTTCCTGTCTCCCCAATGTACTCATCAACACCACAGTTCTTACATGGTATTTGGTATACCAGTTCACCCTGTTCTTCTAGCTCAACTTTGTCGTTGGGATATACCAACAAGCGCCTGAGGGAGAACAGCTTTATAAGGGCTACAGAAAGAAAAGTCCATCACCATACTCCCTGCGGACAAGGGAAAGGCCACAGTCATCATGGAAACGAAAGAATGCCAAGAAAAAATGAAATAAATGCTTAAAGACGAATCGACGTATGAGAAACTAAAGAAGGATCCGACCAAGAAGTATAAGGCAGAACTTTTCAGAATGGTAAATTCCTTGGAGAAGGAAAGAAAGATCACCAAAGATCACCAAAGATATTGGTACTTGTATCATACGCTAGAAAAAGTACCACGGATGTATGGATCACCAAACATCCATAAGGAGGGAGTGCCACTCAGATCAATTGTCCACTACACACAGAAAATAGCATACAGAGTATCCAGGGAATTGGCCAACATAATACAACCACTTGTTAAAAAACAAAACACCACACAGAAAACTCACAAGAACTGGTGAAGGAAATGACAAAGCTGAGAGTAAAAGAAGGAGAATCATTTTATGTTGTGTCGCTGTTCACGAAGACCCCGATCAAAGAAGCGTGCGAAATCATCACAAAAAGGCTAGAGAAGGCTAAATACACTAAATAAGGGAACAAACCTAAACGTAGACGACCTTCAGATGGGAAGGATATATTTATCAGCAGAAATCAGTCCGGTATTCCACATTATTATCAACCTGTACATGGAGGACCTGGATCAGAAAATAATAGCCATAGCACCGGTAGATTGCCAACCGAGAAACTGGAAACGATATGTGGATGATGTAATTTGCCTGGTACTCACATGAAAGGCAAATAAATTACAACAATACATGAACACTGTAGACCCCACAGGGAGCATCATTTTCACGCAGGTGGATGAAGAGAACAACACCATGCCCTTCTTGGATGCGAAGTTCACCAGAAAGGACGATGGCAGTGTAAAGTCTACAGTGTACAGGAAGAAGACACACACCGACAAATACTTGAACTTTGCGTCCCACCACCCCAAACATCAGAAGTTAGGAGTGGTCAGAACCCTTATGCACAGGTGTGAGACGATAACTTCAGAGGAGGGAGACAAGAAGGAAGAGGTGGAACACTTGAGAGGAGCTCTAAAAGTATGTGGCTATCCGTCCTGGGCCTTGAACAAGGTGACATATAGCAGTAAGAATAAAAAGTAGAAAAAAAAACAAATAACAGAAATTACAGGAGCCAAGTAGTCATCCCATACGTAGAGGGGGTCTCAGAGAGAGTACACCGAGCACTGAAGAAATATGGAGTAGCAACAGCCACGCGTCCCCTCACCACCCTCAGGCGCTTGTTGGTACATCCCAATGACAAAGTAGAGCTAGAAGAACAGGGTGAACTGGTGTACCAAACACCATGCAAGAACTGTGGTGCTGAGTACATTGGGGATACAGGAAGACTACTAAAAACATGACTGCAGGAACACAGGATGTAGACAACACGAAAAAAGAGAAATACACAAGGAGCGGGAAAAAAGATTGATGTCTACCATCAATAAATCCGCCCTTACAGACCATGCGACAACTGAAAACCACATCATAGACTGGGAGGGAGTGAACATTGTAGACAAGGAACCCAACCGAAGAATCCGGCACATCAAAGAAGCCATCTGGATCAGGAAAGCTAGAACACACATCAACAGAGACGAGGGCAATTACGAACTACCTCACGTGTACGATGACGTCATTCAGCGTCATAGGTACTGTTGAAGTCAACGTGATACGTTAACGAAAGCCTCTACCAGGTAAATTAAACACACCTTGGATAAGATATATATATATATATATATATATATATATATATATATATATATATATATATATATATATATATACTCCATGTGCAACAGTGGAAACCTGAAATGTCGTAATTAGAAGTATGGAATCGACGCAGGAGAACTGTAAATAAGCAGCTCCCTGCTTTTCTACTGATTACTGACTACTGATTACGATATGTGGTTAGCTGAAGAGTCGTGGTACTATCATGCATTTCCACTAAACATTCTTTACCATAAAATCATTTTCTTTTTCTTGTAAGTTGTATCAGACACATATTTCCACTAACTGTTTAACTGTTTAACACAACAGCGTTTTGTTTTTCCTAATCATGTTGAAGCAGTTCGTTCGCGTCCGTATGTCCTCGCGCTGGTAATATTCAGACAGACAGGGAACGAACCGTCATGTTTTGGTGTAACACGTTTCTTTACTTGCTCGCAGCTTCCGGTTGTGCCGACCTACAGTGCTACGGCCTAGCAACACACGAAGCCCGGTCGTTCACGGTCTATCGAAGCAGAAGAGCATTCAAAGTTAGCTGCGACTTCATAACGGACGGTGGCGGCTGGACGGTAGGCACACCTACTCCACTGACATCATCTTGACGATAATTCCGTTGTCTCAGCATTCTCCACTATTTGTATTTATGTCGTCTATAGCTTCTATGCAAATTAGGGCAACTAAATCTGATCTGATATGATATGATATGAATTGATTTGATTTGATATGAGTGTCCATTAATAAATTCGTTGATGTATTGGTGTAATTTCGCATTAACGTAAAATTAAAGTTGATATTAAGATTATGAACTTTATCCTGCGTATTGCGTCATTTCATTAACAAACTGGAAATATGCGATTCTCAACCCTTACTTGCGGTGCTGGAACATTGGCTCTCTAAACATTGGCTCTCCAAACATTGGCTCTCCAAACAGAGCTTCTCTGTCCTTAATTATGTTAACTGCAATGCCAGAAGAATTAGCCTGGTTGATTGTGCCGATGGTCTGACTCGACACCTCCATGGATGATTTTGTTTTTCATGTATCCCATCAGTCGACCTTTTATTGAACCATTGATTTTAGTAATGAGAAAAGGTGGAAAATGCAAATTCCATGTTCTAACTTCACTATTCTATTTTTAATGTCTATCTGTCATATTAGAATATTGACAATGCTGGCGAATGCCAAAACATTTGTGGGAGATCCGCATTATAAGTGATTTCTTGCTAATATTAACAAATCCATAAAATCCACTGATCATTTCGCATTGTTCCCATTTAGAGTCCAATGTTTAATCACCGGAGTTGTCAATTGTATATGCTTTTTAATTGATACGGAGAGATGATAAAACGAAAGAAATCCGAAAATGGCTAATCGCAAGACGGCGCATTGACTGCTACGTTATGTTCAGGTATTGCTGCGGAGACGCAGAAATCAGCCCCAGTCGTTGAGTTTCGACAGGCCTTGGAGCGACTATGTTGCGGGATTCGGTGACGTGCGATCGGAATTCTGGATCGGACTCGACCCTACCCTGCGACTGGTGACCGGCCAAGACCTGCTTCTGAGACACGACATCGTCATGAGGAGTACGTCTCGATACCACGCTCTCTACAGCGGGTTCCGTCTGGGGAGTGCCACACAGAAATATCCTCTCTCCTACTCCGCCTTCATGGATATGCAGTCGTCAGCAGGTGAGTTTTAAAACAAAATTTAGTTTTAACAAGATTGCCCAATTATAAATGCCATATGGCAAATGGAGAAGGAAGTCGTCAGCTTATTGAGAATCCAACGATTATTAATGTATGAGTAATATAGAAATATTTGTCAAAACCTATTCACGTTGCTAGCAATTACACAATCATTACATAATTTGTTCCATTCCTTTATCGTCCTCTGTGATAACGAATACTTTCTAATATATAATCTACACTGTCCCTTTACTAACATTATTTTGTAGCCTCTAATCCTTCTACTTCCCATAAATGTGAAAACATACTTTTATCAATATCTTCATGACCATTCAATTTCTTAAAATCGTCTGTTAATTGATTTGCATCTACTGTTGTTAAAATTAACTTAGTTGCTCTCCTATGCAACATGTTTAATTTGTCTCCGGGTGTCTTTGCCAGTTGACTTCTCTCCGGCAGTAGTTGCCAGTGTATATAGTTCAAAACCCTATCCTCGAAAACAGTATGGTAGTTTTCTCAACACACGTTCAAAACAGTACTGGTGCCAAGTTGACGTAGTTAGCCATTTATGATAAACACTGGTGATGACAACCATAATTATGTTGTCATATATTGTGTAATTTCTTCAATTAATGTTGGCGTGGTCTTCTAGATAACGGTCACATCAACAACAGCGTCTTTCAAACGCCAGACAGCGCAACTAGATGCGCCAAACACATCAACAGCGCCGGTTGGTTCGTGCCGTCCGCCATCAACAATTTGTGCTACAAGTCGATATTGTTCGGTTCGTTTGACGGGTCAAGGAAGAATATCATGTGGGCGGCCATAAACGCTAGCATAGATTTTATTGACATGAAGTATAGACCGTCGAATTTTTTAACAGGTATGACGTACAGTGACGCACATATACATCATGCTTTCTTAAAACAGTAGTTTCCATAATTACACACGCAAAAATGCACCCATAAATGTACCTCTGCATGCATGTGTATGTACAGGGGCGTAGCTTGGTATAAATACACGTGGAAGCACACATCTAAGAGGAGGTTTGGGTGTCCATTTTTTTAAGCAAACAGTAATCAAAATAAAACATTTCCGGCCATGGAGAAAAACATAACCCACCCAGTCCACACCGTTCCCTGGTGAAAGGTGGATGTGAACCTTCAGTACATCATATATGTTTAACAAATACTACTTTTAGTGGGATAGGATTTAGCAGTTTATTTAGATTGTACATGCTTCACTGACCCTCTTACTATGTAGTAGCACAATTAGTTATAACAGGCAACGAAGCATTATCGCAATACATTAATATGTGCCACAGAATCATTCAAAATCATCGGACTGTGCCTCTGTCTACCAACATTGCGCGGCTTGCTCGCCTCAATCTCAAATATTCCCGCCAGCTCTACGGCACTGTCAAATAATGCATTCCATACTTCTGGGTCGGCCCTCTCCTGTTGCAGGTGGGAGAATGTAGTGGTTGCCTCTTTGGGAGAAGTTACACTGTTTAGACTACAGAAATGTGGTCAGTGGAAGCCGACTTTGGAGGACATGTTCAACGGTCACTAATGTTATGATGAAGTCAACATTTGTGATGGACAACAAGTAGCGTGTGACTTTGCAGTTCCCATCTTCTTCCTAATATTCCCGAGCAGTGACTACCGCAGTGAATGCAGACTTGAGTGTATACAGAGCGTTCGCACGACTAGACCATCTTTTCTCACAGAGCGATTGCAGTTATGTTGTTCATACAAGCTTCTGCATCCTCGTCTCACTTGAGCTCAGCCTGAAAAAGACGCAATCTCTGGGCAGAGTAGTTGAAGGAGATGGCGATACGTTGGACTGTGTCCATCATACTTCTAATTAGTTGCATGCACAGTAGACATTGTGTCATTTGCATTGAGTGGAGATGGCTCCGGGTCGGCTCTACGTCTGGTTCGTGTTTGCGCTCCGCGATGCATGACAGCCAGATTAGGGATGGACCATTACATTTCTGGGGGAGGGTTGGATTAAACAAATATTTGTTTGCAATATTGATGTGGAAACACGTGCGCCCGTGCGTACGGCTATCTACGCGTCTTGGAATTGATAAATGTAATTGACCCCAAGTCTTACGTAAAGTTAGTAGGTAACATCATCTGACTTGTCGCAGCTGATTGCAACAACCCGTGCCAACACAACGGAATATGTCGGTACTCGAAGGGAAAATCCACGTGCCACTGTATGCCTAACTACCGAGGGAACACTTGCGCTGGTAGGAGAACTTATTGTTATTGTGATACATCAAATCATCAGAGGGGATATCGACTATCATTTGGAGTGTGTTAATTGGGATTTTACGTTATGCTTTTATTCCATTTCTCGCGCTAGGTTGTAAGAATGACTGTCGTCATGGGTTGTTTGAAAACATTATTTTGTAACCGAAGAACAGCTACCTAAACAAAGAACAGCTACCTAAACAAAGAATAGCTGCCTAAACAAAGAACAGCTACCTAAACAAAGCACAACTGAAAAATACGTTTATCTTGCGAAACAGCTAAGACAAAACATTAATTCATGGACTTCAAACTGTACCTCGAAAAATATTTTATTACTGCAATTGACAATAAATAATGAATTAGATTGACACCTAGTGCCAAATAAGTAAGTTCGGGGAATCAGTATCTGCCGTAATGCTGGTGATGTGTAAGGGCTGGTGTCTCCTTGCGATCTTTCTAGCCACTTCGAGTCAACCACAAAGTATGATGTTGCCAATCCATCCCATTCTACCTCTTCGGTTTTTCTTGGTAGTTCTCCTTCTATGGGGTAAGTACCTGACTCCCATGTCTTCTTTTACTATGGCAGTGCATAGCCAGTTTTCTTCTCTTATTGAAACAACATTCCTGTTTTCCTTAACTCCTACTCGCACCCACATATTTGTCTTTCTATAACTCCAGCTCCGATAAGGCGATAAATATGTTGCTATGTAAGCGACGTAGGGACAGTGCGTTGTTGGCACATGCGAGATGAACATTACTTATGCGTGTATGATGCATAAAGAAGCGCACAGCTAAAGCACAACTACTGTTATTGTATTTGATATTTTACTTTAGCATTTAGTGTAAGGACCCTCCATTTCACACATATGATCTTTCGTAGCCAGGCTGTTAGACCATCAATGACTTTTATTATTTGCCGACCCCTGTTTCTTTCTACTCTATGTTTTCAGTTGTCACTAAGTGTTCTCTATCTCATCACGTGACCTTCATATTCTGCTCGTCTTTCCCTGATTGTGTACATTTTAGTGTTTGCTTTTCTGACAATTTCTTCATTATTTTTTTCTGTCCACGATTCTCTGAGCATTCTTCTCAAGAACCACATTCATGTTGTTTCTATGTTCGTTTCTCGTTGTTTTGTCATTGACCATGATTCAAAGCCATATAGAGGTATGGACTCTATATAGCATTGCAGGACATATTTATTCACTTCAGATTATAATCTTGTTAGTTAAAATGATTTTCATGTTCACAGTCGTGCCAAGTACCACGACAGCCCCGGCAAATGGAACTTCGACATGGCAAGTGAACAACACGGGGGCTGGAACACATCATTTCTCTGTGACTGACAAGTCGGGCGATTGCCTTTGCCAGAACGGCGGCTCGTGTGTCTCGTCCTTACCCAATGCCCCCACGCTAGTGTGCAAATGTCCGCGTGACTTTGGTGGTGACCTGTGCGAAGGTGAATTGGAAATAATATTATGTATGTCTTATGGACCCACATGGGTATGAAGAGGATAAGTAACTAAGTAAATAAGTAAGATAATTAAACTTAAATGGCCGCAGCTCGTTTGATGTGTATACAACACACAACAAACTTGTACAGGTGGTTTATCGGTAGATTATTGCCATTTATAAAGTAAACACATCCCACGCACAACGCCAATGTTCTATTATCGAAAGTAATATTGTGCTATTTACAATATCTTTTTCATGGAATCTCCTTGCATGGTTATACTTTCATAAATGTCAATGTGTAGGTTGTTGATCATATACAAACTGTATTGTGTGTTTTATTCATGCCACAATGGCATTACGCCTAGTTGTTTTATTAAAAACGTTTCACATCAATTACTGCATTCGTTTAAAGGGAATGTACAGCGATTATCATTGAAGAACCGAACGACTGTTTTATGGTATATAGTATTTATGCCAACTCGGTTGGCTACAAATTAATATCTATGCAAAATGTTTACTATCGTGATCTTTCACCTCTTACAATTTCGCAAATACACGATTTTGCGATGAATTAAAATATGCTTGTTTAACAACACATATTTCACTGCATATATTTAAAGGGCTGACCAATACATTTTTTATTTCAAGGTTGAAACATAACGGATGCTTTATTCGTCCGTCAAATTCCCGTTTTGTACAATTTCAGACAATAAAAATTCCACAGAGATAATGATAGGACAGGAAACCGTCAACTTAATGCGTATCAGTTAACCAATGAAAATCGCCTTTCATTCCTTTTGATGTAAGTGTATTGATGCACGTGGTTGCAGAATCTACAAAGAAGAAGCCAACATGGCTTGTCGCGGCGCCTTATATTGTGATTGGCGTATTGGCAACCTTGCTGACACTGCTGGTCGTCTGCGCAGTGATACGGTGGATTCGCAACTGTTTGTGAGTATCGTACGTTTTATTGTCGTTTTTGTTATTGTCATAGTGGTGGTCGTCGTTGTCGTGGTTGATGTTGGTGTTGAAAGGGGCCATCCATAAAGTACGTCACACTCAGGGTTGTGGGGGGTGTCCGGGTTGTGGGGGTGTCTGGGTTGTGGGGGTGTCCGGGTTGTGGGGGTGTCTGGGTTGTGGGGATGTCTGGGTTGTGGGGGTGTCTGGGTTGTGGGGGTGTCTGGGTCGTGGGGGTGTTTGGGTTGTGGGTTTGTCCGGGTTGTGGGGGTGTCTGGGTTGTGGGGTGTCTGGGTGTGGGGGTGTCCGTGTTATGGGTTTGTCCGGGTTGTGGGGGTGTCCGGGTTGTGGATTTGTCCGGGTTGTGGGGGTGTCCGGGTTGTGGGGATGTCCAGGTTGTGGGGTGTCCGGGTTTTAGGGATGTCCAGGTTGTGGGGTGTCCGGGTTGTCGGGGTGTCCGGGTTGTGGGGATGTCCAGGTTGTGGGGGTGTCCGGGTTGTGGGGATGTCCAGGTTGTGAGGTGTCCGGGTTGTGGTGGTGTCTGGGCGACCGTTACGTACGTGGTCATCTAGCTGTCGACTGACTGACAGCGTTGATTGCAATGAATAAAAAAATATATATATGCATAGGTGGTGGCGTTTTTCTGAAAAAGAACGTTTTGGGGTCGGGTGTACGGGCCAGTGTTACGAAGCGTGGTAAGGGGTGGGGTCTACATAAAGTCAAACAATAGCATGACGTACTTTATGGATAGCTCCTAACCCGTATTTGGAATTTGAAATTCCAGTAAACCCGCCACGGCGGTCAGTAGACGAGGAAACATCCCAATGGATAAAACGTCACAGGGGAAAGCGCCCACTGTAACGAACGACAAGGGGGAAATGGACATGTCAGCCATTTATGATTTCGTCGTTCAAGAGACGAGACAGCAGATAGAAGCGAGCCAAGTCGTGGCCCTTCAACGCCTCAACGTGAGCATGATAACCATCACCCAAGACGCAACACTGCAAAAACTGATGGACGCCACGCAACGAAACATAGCGAACACACCACAGCCAACCATCCAGCGAAAGCCTCAGAGCGGGACACCGACGGACACGAAGCGCAGGTATATGCCAGTTGTACTGCTAGTTAAATGAAAACCCTCCCCCGCTGTCTATGGAAGTCTCTTTATCTATCTATAACATATTACCTATAACTCGCTGCGTTGAAATGATCGCACACAAATCATCTAAGGGGCAGCATCTTTAAAACCGCGTTTTCGCAATAAGCATTTACCGTTGCGCATATATTAATATTATAAATAATAATCGTGGTGCCTAGTAATTTTATTTTATTTTATTTAACAATTTGAAAGTAGGTGAAATCGTAGCTGTCACTATGTCAGCTATTTCAAAATGTTCAAAGTATTTTTTTATAGAGATAAATAATAAACGAATAGTCTAATCAAGTTTTGCTGCAGCTACATTACTACATTACTACATTACTACATTACTCCCTGTTGGTCAAATATTGAATACTGTCGAAATTGAGTTAAAACTTAGTTTTTCCGTGATTTAATAAATTACATAGAATAATACTTTAAATTTTTTTTTTGCGAGTTTGACATATTACGTTTTATATAATATAAACTTATTGAATTGCAACAATAAAGGAAGTATTTGAATAGTAAATACATATCAAGTTAAGACATATTATGATCAGGATACAGTATTTTGCTACTTTTGCTCGTGACGTAGCTGTTACTATTTCAGGTATTTAAAAAAATTATTGTAGTTCCTTGAACAAACTATGACATCATTTTCGATTGGGCCCAATCGCAATTCAGCAAAAAATGGCAAAAGTGACTATTCACACTTTTGCAATGACCTGATCTAATGATCTCAGTCAACTCTTTTGACTTGTTTGTTTAAAAAATATGCACTCATTTATATTTCTTAAACCCACTGCCCACATTACATAAAAGGGTCCTCAATTTGATTTGTTTTCGCTCCTCTCATTTCAAACTCATTTCGCGAAAACTTCGACCCACAAAGTACCCATCAGCTTGAGCTAACTTTTTAATTACCTTTGGTGAAATCATTGTATAAACGATTAATTTTTTTACTGGGTCCTGTAAAAATCTGCGAAAAAAGAAAAGTGACTCCGTCTCTATATACTACAACATAAGACTATACACACTTTCGCAAATTACCCGATAATTCCATAATTTTAACAAAAGTAGGTCAACGCGCTCTCTTATTAAACAGACTGCACATTATATTCACGCATACAGATTTGAGCATCAGCTACCCTGATTTTCGATTGGCTAAATGATTTGAGCAGGGGGACTGAAATTGTGCTTTTGACTCTAGTGATGCCAATTGTAGTTTATTGCAGCTTGCTATCCAAATGTTCAGGTCCGTAAAAACACCATCGTCACAAAATCTACAACCAAAACAACAACAACAAAATCAACAGCAGCAGCAACAACAACAACCGACTTCGACCAGTCGATTGAAAGTGAGCGCTGGTGTTGAGAATCCCAAAGGCATACTGAAGAAGTCGACTGTTAGATTCGGCACTCCCCAATAGAAGACGAAGAACCTGCACTGTAAGTAAAAACGTTTTGCTTGATTGTGATGGATATCTAAATTTGGGTCCCTTGGTTTTGGTTGTTAGTACGACGACACAATCTAGTGTTTATAGCGCTAGATGTACGTTACATCTTGTATTGCTAGATGTACGTTACATTTCAAAGGTCTCAACATCTGCTTATGGAAAAACGGGAACATGCGCATAAAAAGCTGGAAAAGCCCTCTATCACTCAACTGTCGTAGTTTTTAGTGTTTTCCGTCGTGTTTAATGTATTTCCATTTTTATGGGCCTTTCCCATTCGCGACAAAAGTGCGCGCGAGATAATATAAAATCACTTGAAACCAAATATATCAAATGTACATTAAATGGCCTCGTGTCCAACAGTTAGATCGATTTATCGTGATTTGTTTTGACATTTTATCGAAATAACGGTAAAAAGGGAAAAAAGCGATAATGTTGACTCCTGTGGTGTGTTCTTGATAACATTAGAGGCGTAGTTCTGCACGGGTGTTTTTTAAATACTGTGTTATGCAGATATGATGTTTTACTGTCTTGTGGTCGTGTCATTTCTGTCACCGTCAAAATGCAACAATTGGAAGCCATCGTCGATTTTTCCTTTAAAATTACCTCCACACTTCATGTTTTTCTTTCGCCTCGTTACAGACTAATTTATAAAAAAAAACATAAAACCTGTCCATAGTAACTACGGCGGCTCGTTTGTGCAAATATGTTACATAGCTTCGATGGAATCATTGGACAAACTGTTTCGTTGGTGTTTGGTTGAATCGGTTTGAACGAAAGCGCTTTGAACTATTTGAAGACCAGACAAAGCACCATAACATATAAAAGCACACTTCTACCTTTTCTAATTTAGAATGAAATACTTAAAACATCGTATCAATGGTTTCGAATCAGCGTTGTCGTTCTAAATCATAATATGCCAGTTTTAGACCGGGAGCCCAGAGCTTTTATTTATGTAAACAGGTTTGACCCCATGGACTGAAGGAACCATCCCCCATATTTCAAATGCGATATTTCAATGCTTTGCTGCCGGATCAGGGGTGGTGGATTGCCCCCGAAATCACCCATCAAAGGGGACAAAAAGTACATTTATTTATGGGAATGACACCGACGCTAAAAGCAGTGTAAAATCTTTCCTTGGTGTTCCCTGAGTACGGAATGACCAATGCCACCCCCTGCCAGGCACTTATTTAATGTAATGACGCTTATTTAATGGAGTGATGCGAATGATAAGAACGGTGTTCAATGTTCCCGTGGGATCCCTGAGTATGGAATGACCAATGTCAGCAATTGTATGTTGCCTGCCAGCAACCCCAAGGGGTGAGAAAGGGATATGTTTTAAAGGAATGGCCCCAAGGCTAAATAACAGTGTCACATCGTCCATTGGGGTTCCCTGAGTAGGGAATGACCAGTGCCAGGAATGTTGTGCAGGCTTTATCCCCACCAGCAACCTATTGTTACTACTTCCATTGTACTCATCGTGGCTACATCATTTGATCTATCAATGATGATCTCGATGATAAGTCTTTCCATAAACACAACGTTGTTTGGCTTAGTCATATATTTTAATATTACCAAGTCAAGACAAACGCACAAATCCATGAGTTCGAACAACACAGCACCGACATTACTGTACTACAGCACAGCACCGACATTACTGTACTACAACACAGCACCGACATTACTGTACTACAACACAGCACCGACATTACTGTACTACAGCACAGCACCGACATTACTGTACTACAGCACAGCGCCGACATTACTGTACTACAACACAGCACCGACATTACTGTACTACAACACAGCACCGACATTACTGTACTACAACACAGCACCGACATTACTGTACTACAGCACAGCACCGACATTACTGTACTACAGCACAGTGCCGACATTACTGCACTACAACACAGCACCGACATTACTGTACTACAGCACAGCACCGACATTACTGTACTACAACACAGCACCGACATTACTGTACTACAACACAGCACCGACATTACTGTACTACAGCACAGCACCGACATTACTGTACTACAGCACAGTGCCGACATTACTGCACTACAACACAGCACCGACATTACTGTACTACAGCACAGCACCGACATTACTGTACTACAGCACAGCACCGACATTACTGTACTACAACACAGCACCGACATTACTGTACTACAGCACAGCACCGACATTACTGTACTACAGCACAGCACCGACATTACTGTACTACAGCACAGCACCGACATTACTATACTACAGCACAGCACCGACATTACTGTACTACAGCACAGCGCCGACATTACTGTACTACAACACAGCGCCGACATTACTGTACTACAGCACAGCACCGACATTACTGTACTACAACACAACACCGACATTACTGTACTACAGCACAACACCGACTTTACTGTACTACAGCACAACACCGACATTGCTGAACTACAACACAACACCGACATTACTGTACTACAACACAGCACCGACATTACTGTACTACAGCACAGCACCGACATTACTGTACTACAACACTGCACCGACATTACTGTACTACAACACAGCACCGACATTACTGTACTACAACACAGCACCGAAATTACTGTACTACAGCACAGTGCCGACATTACTGTACTACAGCACAGTGCCGACATTACTGTACTACAGCACAGTGCCGACATTACTGTACTACAGCACAGTGCCGACATTACTGTACTACAGCACAGTGCCGACATTACTGTACTACAACACAGTGCCGACATTACTGTACTACAACACAGCACCGACATTACTGTACTACAACACAGCACCGACATTACTGTACTACAACACAGTGCCGACATTACTGTACTACAGCACAGTGCCGACATTACTGTACTACAGCACAACACCGACATTACTGTACTACAACACAGCACCGACATTACTGTACTACAGCACAGTACGTCTGCTGACGTCACTCCCACGAATCAGTCTGGTCGGCCCTCTTCCAGATCATTGCACAAAATGGGCCCTTTTGATGTGATTGACATCATCTTGGTGCATAGGGAAAAATAAGCGCAGTTAATCTTCTTTACTCTGGCCGGGGGTTCCTTCTCATTGCCACCGTTCATGCGCATGAAGGCCTTGTACCTTGCCTCTTGGTGTCAGAGGTTTTGAAACCGTATAACAAGCAGACGCAAGGAGGTGACAGCTGGAACGTCGACAAGCCTAAGAAGAGTGGCGAGGACGTCAGTATGGGTGGACCTCACTAGAATGTTTCCAGAGGAAATGTTGTTTGCATAGAAGGCAACGTGGGTGTCGGGTGAGGGTGTCGACCTCATCGAGTCGACCTTCGAGGTAATTGGGTACTTCTGTTTCCAGCAGTTTGCCTTTGTTTGTCTTCGTCGCATTTACCACCATGTGATATGTATACCGTCATATGATTGACCAGTAGTGCGGATTATTGCATTACTCCATTAGGAAATGGATAAACTCTTCCCTGAATGTTCAATGTTTTAGGAGCTCCGTCCCTCTCATCCGCTGGGCCTGGTCAGATCCAATGATGATAAATGTGTGATGATTCCGTGATCGCCGCAGCTTTCGCTCCGAATCTGATATATTTGTCGAGTACCAAATGGATTTGTTAGCCTTTAGCGTCGTTCCCACAAATAAATGCCCCCCCCCTTTTCTCACCCTTTGGGGGTTGCTGGCGGGGGAAAACCCCACCTATATTTGCTGGCATTGGTCAGTCCATACCCAGGGAACCCCAGTGGAAGATTTGACACTGTGTTTAGCCTTGGCGTCATTCCATTAATGCCCCCTCTTCTCACTCTTTGGGGGTTGTTGGCAGGGGAAGGCCTCGCCTAAAATTGCTGGCGTTGGTCAGTCCATACCCAGGGACACCGCAGGAGCATTTGACACCGTTTTTACCCTTCGCATCACTCCATTAAATAAGTGTCATTCCATCAAATAAGAGCCCATTTTCTAACCCTTTGGAATTGGTACTCAGGGAACACAAAGGAAAGATTTGACACTGTTTTAGCGTTGGCGTCATTCCTATAAATATATGTCCCCTCTTTCGCATCATACTCAGGGAATCCCAAGGAAACATTTGGCGCTGTTTTTAGCCGTAATGTCATTCCCATAAATAAATGTACAATGGGTCATTTCGGGGTCAACCCCCCACCCCAGACTATCCACAACGACGCATTTTTGAGATATAATAATATATTGTATAAGTGAATACATATGTAGCCAGTAGCGGAATTGAGTGGTATAATATTACGTCAAAACTAATAGTTTTTATCATAAAATCACGGTTGTCTTATTATAAAATTATGTTATGTAATTTCAATACAATATATGTATATATATATATATATATATATATATATATATATATATATATATATATATATATATATAAATGTATATATTCTAACATTTTGACCGCCCAAATGCATTTTAATCGGGCTCGGATTTTCTCTACGAACTATTTTCAATCTGACAAGAGTGTTTTGAACGAAGTTTGAAAACACATAATGTGTTTTGAACCCAGGTTCACAACAGTACCGTAGCTTTGAACGTCCATCACCGATGTGCTTATATTGGTCCGTTTATGTTTGTTTTCCAATCAGTTAATCTTGTAGCGGCCCCATCTTCTGATGCCCTCCAGGGTGCCTTCTCTTGCCCTCCTAGATGCCTTCTCTTGCCCTCCAAGGTGCCTTCTCTTGCCCTCCAGGATGCATTCTCTTGCCCTCCAGGGTGCCTTCTCTTGCCCTCCAGGTTGCCTTCTCTTGCCCTCTTGGGTGCCTTCTCTTGCCCTCCATGTTGCTCTCTCTTGCCCTCCAGGATGCATTCTCTTGCCCTACAAAGCCTCTTGCAGGATGGTTTTTAAAATGGTGTTGTGCCAAGCGTGGGTCGTTTCACCGTTGGCAACAAGGGCTCTTGCATATTCCTTTGTATTGTCCTCGGAAACAAAATTCATGATTAATCTGTCTTCCTGCTATTGTTGTTGGCAACTGTTTTCGTCCTTATGTTTTGATACTTTTTTGAGACAATTCAGCGCGAATTCTCTGCGCCCGCGGCTTTGATGACGGATGTGAACAGTTATTGGAAAACCGAAAACATACCATTGGAAGCAAGTAAGCTGTCATGTTCACTACGTGCGCTTCGCACGCATCGATTCTATGTCATAATTAGTACTTATCAAAACTTATCGAGGCAACAGGAGAAGAACAAGGAGAAGGGAAACAAAAAATCCGATTACTGTTAACCAATTACAAACTTTGATCTTATCCCGACGATACAAATAAAATCTTGACAACAACAAACGTTCGTTAGTCGACCGGCCGTTTCGCCACAATGGTAATGGTCGCAATCCAATACAATAACTGCGCTGCACATCATCGTACGATGAACACAGCATCTATGGCTCTCCGTGAAGCTGTTACCTGTAATGAATATAATGATAAAAAGTATAACAATAATCTGGACATATACAACTATGGCTTTGCTAAGGGGATACACGTCATCAACTTAAGGTCATACGTGAAACGTTTGCGGACCGCGCCTCAATTACGTATATCCAAACTTACCCGCAACACGCTGAGATGTTTGTACAGGTGTACATGGTATTGCTACTGTCGAATATGATCGCGCATTCACAACGGTGCATACGTTAGTATTGACATTAACCTAAAGAAGAAACCTTCCCCAACATATTGGTGTGGTGGTCGTAGACGAAATTGCAATTTTGGGACAGGAGTGGAAACTGTTACAATTTTGCTTGACATGTTTTCACACTGGTAATATTTTCGTCGAAATTAAATATATTTTTCTTAATAACGTAAATTAAAGCAAAGGTTCTTGATGTTAGCGTCAAAAACGGACGAATTATGCATACGTAAAT
Organism: Lamellibrachia satsuma; assembly: GCA_033239005.1. Taxonomy (NCBI): domain Eukaryota; kingdom Metazoa; phylum Annelida; class Polychaeta; order Sabellida; family Siboglinidae; genus Lamellibrachia; species Lamellibrachia satsuma. Next base: position 5,569,875 of record BSQZ01000028.1, read on the forward strand.
TTAGAGAAATTACTCGGTGTAAAACATGGTTGCGCCATCTAGCGAGTTGAATGTAATCTAGAAAAAAAATATGCAGTACTGTATAATGACCATGACGTTACAAGCGTATTTACGGCACAGCTCTCAGTTGTGCTGATTTACAGTGCTACGAACAGGCAGCACGCGACGGGCAGACGTTCCCTGTCTTTCAAAGTGGCAGAACGTTCGGTGTCAGCTGCGACTTCATACCGGACGGTGACAGCTGAACAGTAGGTATACTCGAACCACGGCCTCTGACGGAATGTCACGGTAGTTCCCGATACCTACCCCTCCATTTGTTGCACCAGACCAACACGTTTTTCTGACATATGCTGCGATGAAGTAACTGCTTTTGTATATTTTCATAAATCAGGAAGTGATAGTGACATATGCCAACCATTATAAATAAATAACTTAAATACAATGACACAATCCAAAAACCGTCATGTGAGGTCTGAGACTTAGGATCCGCAAAGCATTCCTAACAAGACTTGGCCGGATTATCAATATTGGGAAAAGGGTGTGTTTACAAATTACAGAGTCATCTCATTGTTACCTCAATTCTCAAAAATACTAGAAAAATATAAATTGAAAGGTTGGAAAAAATCTTGAATAAGTATGATGTACTCAGTCCAAGCCAGTGTGACGTTATATCTAATACGTCAACTTCTAATGCTCTGTTGGAATTGGTTGAAGAAATTACAAATGCACTACATAGCAAAACGTATGCTATTTGAGTATTTGTTGACCTAAAGAAAGCTTTTTGACAATTTGTTCAGTATGTTGTTGTCAGGAGAGGTTGGTAGGCTTCGCGCATGCGCGAAAATCGAGTCATATTAGTGATTGCCGGACGTTGCGAGCCAGTCTGTTTACAGCGTTTGACGGCGAAGGTATTCTCAAACTAATCACTTGTCTGAGGTGGTAACATCATTCATGCGTTATAATATTAAAACGTTTGACACTTTGTTGGTTCTCTTTGTTTTTGCCAATTTATAAAATTCAATTAACGTGCATTTCCCTTCTCAAAAAAAGGCCAGGCCAATGTTGTGATGGTCCTGGTCCCTGGGGCAGTAGCAGCGCACTTTGCTAGCAGCGTCACAGCACATTTTCGTTAACACAAACAAATCACAAAGAAATTAAATAACAAAACAAGTAATTATATTAAGCATAATATGTTTTTACATGCATAACCACATTTAATGCATAACCACAATAATGATGTATGTTATTCATAATTGCTTGTAAATAATACATTTATTTTAGGTGAATTAAGCTTCTATTTTATGCTGAAATTCAGGGGCCTGGTGATAGCATAAAAATATGAAAAGTGGCCCAAAGCATAAGCTTAGCAACATTGCACTAAAAGCGAGAAAAAGAAACAAAGATAGATCAATAAAAATATATACAACAAAAGAAATACAAATTAAAACAAAAAACATGATTTATCTTGTGGTCATGGTAACCAGGAAATAAGGCTAGGCCCTACCAGATACATCACCTGACTAGGCGCGCCGTTCACCCACACTTCATGGGCTCGGGCCCCGTAGGCTGTTAATTCGCAGGTCACCATCTCCCGGCCAGGTGTTAACATACGATTAGCACCATGACTATCAGGAAATAAAAGACCGATATGATTTAAAACATCTGATCCATAAGAAAAGCATTCACACCTGTCTTGAATGCAGTCGTGTTTGGAGAGGCAGGGAAAGCGGATGCTGGGAGGGAGTTTCACAGTCGAATCGTCCTAGTAGAATACATATACAATATAGATGTCCACCTACTGAAGATCTAGTAGTTCTGATGCTAGGTGCCTCTGAGGGTAGCATATCAGCAATTTCAATGGATGACTGGAGGACGATATGACGGTTGAAGACACAAAGTGAAGCAACGTTTCTAATGTGACTCAGTGAAACTATGCCAAACTTGAGAGGTTCATCGATCTTAATCAGGCGCAGACGACGCGCTTTCTTCAGCAGCCTGTCTAGTAACTTCAAATACGTAGTTCCTGCTCCATTCCAGATGGGGGAAGCATATTCAATAACAGGTCGGATGTAATCCTTGTAGATGATGATACGAGCTTGGTGAGGAAGGAGGTTTCTAGAACGGCCCAGGATATAGAGATGTTTTGCTGTCTTGGTGATGGTGACATCCAGAGGAGTTATACTATCTGTAGACTCTAATTCCTTTTTCATAAAGTGTAGTGGGGGATGATTCTGGCTTCGTTTCCTGCTGATGATCATCTCCTCTGTTTTGTTGACATTGAATATAACACTCCAACTGTCTGCCCACGCTTCGATTTCATTCGAATCACATTAGAGGCTTTCTGCACGTATAATTCTATCACATGCATTCTTAATGGCAATATGGAGTGTAGAATCATCAGCAAATAAGTGGATGTCGTTCTGTAGATGTGAAGCCAAATTATCGATAAACATAAAAAAATTACATAATCAAGAATACTCCCCGTGGGGACTTCGGCAGATATAGGCTTTGTCGATGACGTAGAGCCATCAAGTACAAAAGACTGTTGTTTTGCTGACAGAAAAGATGCAATGCAGCAATGCAAGTCTCCTTGGATGCCAAAAGATGAGAGTTTCTCCATGAGACCCTTATGCCGCACATGGTCGAATGCCTTGTTGATGTCAAGGGCAATGACTCTAATTTCTTGCTGGGTGTCCAGTGCATTGTTCCACTGTATTCCTCTGTTGTTTATCTGATCTCTTCAGTTCTTGCTGGAAATGTTGTGAAAACTGTAGACGAGCTCGTCGTAGGGAACGTTGGATGTGGATTGCATGTATAAAGTCCATGAGTCCTTTTGCTGTTTCTTATAAGCTTTCTGTTTGTATTGAACAGCCTGACGACAAAGCTCGTTAAACCAGTATCTGAGTAGCAGTAGCTTGTCTGCTTAGCTGGTACATAGAAATGCATGCCATCACCTAAGTTGTCTTTAACACATGACCAGGCTAAATCTGCACTGTGTCCTTTTGAGAGTGAAGTTCATCCTACACTAACCAGGACACCATCCGAGTCTGCTTTGTCATAAAGCCAAACTTTACGTTAGCCTGCCTTGCTGGGTGGTGGAAGTCTGTAGTTGGCCAGAGTTGAGACAACACTGTGATCGGATGATCCCAGATGGGCGCTGACAGTAACAACACGATTGCCAGGGGAAGTAGTGAGAAACAGATCTAGTTTAGAGCATTCACCGCTCTCGCCAATCCTTGTTGGTAAGTCCACAATTGATGAAGGTTGTTGAGTACGGTAAACTCAAATGGTAATTCACCGTGAGCACCTGTCTGTCTACTACAAAGTCATTCTTCGTGGTGGGCATTCATGTCTCCAGGAACAATAACTTCAAATTTTGGATGGAGTTCCTGTATAGTATAAATTTTCTCTGTGATAGCGTCATATATTGAGTCATCAGCAGATGAAGGTTTATATATGCAGAATATGAACACCAGTCGCCCTGGAAATGGAATTTGAGGCATATCATTTCAAGTTGAGGATATTCAAGCTCATGCATTCTGATGCATATAATAGAGTAACTATAGAATACGATGAGACCACCCCAACTTGAGTCATTAGGTCGATCGCGTCTGAAGAAGGAGTCACCAGGTATGGCAAATGGTTCAACAGGTATTTTGCTATTTAAGAAGCTTTCTGAGACGCAGAAAATATGCGGACGATCATGCTCCAAGAAGTCCCAGTTGGCACGCAGGTGTCTGATATTAGTGAAGCGAGCAACGAAACTGCTTTGGGCTGGTCCAGGATTTGGATGAATATCTCCGCACAAAACCAGAAGGATAAGAAGTATAATCACAATTCCTAAATAGTAGTCATTTCGTGCTAAGGTCTCAGCGTAATATCCGTCCGTTTCGAGGCTAATCTTATATGCAACGTAACAATGCGTAAGATGATTTGGGCTGTCAACCCAAGCCATATATAACCAGGGTCCGAAGCCACTTACTCCTAGGACTGAAACAGGGTTCCCCTTTACATTTCCATGTAAGCTTGGGTCGCCATCCCCGTGGGGAGCCTGGCCGGCTAAACAAGTGTTTTAACCTCCCAGTGAATGCATTATTTCTTATTTCAAGACCTTTATTACTCAAAATGTTCATTGATGAGACTGTAACTAATCTGCTTAATCAACACAGTGTAACCAGATAATAGTTATGTACTATCCATTGCAGTCGCGTTAGAAAATAAACTTAATACACAAATCACAAAGTTATTAAAATAAATAAGAACAGATAAAAAATAATTCATCATGAGGGAATATTTATTATAAGTAAACATATATGGTACAGGTATGTAAACAAATGAATAATAAAATTATAATATTTTGTTTACAAATGCTGGATTCTAGTCACTGTCACATTAGTGCAGTCCAGTGTATACACCAGTCACTGTCACATTGGTGTAGTCCAGTGTAAACACCAGTCACTGTCACGTTGATGCCGTCCAGTGTAAACACCAGTCACTGTCACATTGGTGCAGTCCAGTGTAAACACCAGTCACTGTCACGTTGGTGCAGTCCAGTGTTAACACCTGTCCATTATTGTGCTGCATAAACTAATACTCAGCATTGATTAATTAAAAAACTGTTTTTAGTTGTTTGTGGTTCCATAAATGTTGAGGTCCATGATGATGAGAATGATTTCAACATATCTTTGAGATAGCCTGAAAACAAACATAATGGTTACAAGAATTATAACAACTTAGTGTCTAAGTGGATAATAGCAATACTTGTATTTATCATAACATAATATATGTAAAGAAGAAACTGAGACATCAGGAATTGTGCTTCTTTGTTGTTACTAACATTAAAGCTTGTAATTCAAATTTGTATTTTTTAAGCATTGAAGTACTATACTGATGTCAATATTGAAGTGTAAGTATTTTATTCCAAGAGCCAGAATACCACTTAGTATTGTCATGAGGTCAGACTGAGTCTTAATTCAAATTATTATTATTTTATTTCGACATGGAATTGATAATTAGAATTGGTACTTTAGAGATATAATTAAAAGTGATATGATGTGATTGGTGTGTAATTATAATTGTTTTACCGGCAATGTAATGGACCCATACTCTGATAGAGTGACTTGAATTGATGCAAACAATCATAAGCAATGGTGTGCCTGAATTGATTACTCAACTAGATTAGTATTATATACATTACATGAAAAAATATTGACCTTCTAGGATAGCTTAGTTGTTCATGTTTATATTCTTTTCAGCTTGTCAAATGTTCTTATAATATGGCATCTATGCTTGTATGCAGCATTCTAATGAAAACATTCTGTTTAAAATGTGAGCAACTATGCAGTGTCTTGAGTAGTTAAATTCAGCAAGTCAGCTCGCTTGGAGCTGTGGGCTTGTCATTTGAAACACTGTCAAAAATTCAAATACGTAATAAAATATCAGTTGACATATCCCATTCACATAATTATTTCAGGAAATAGCATACCTGTTTATGCTTTATGCAATGTAGTAGTGTAAAACCGTGCTTGCTAATTTCTAAATACTAAGCAACATCATCATGTGCACTGTGGCATAAGGTTAAGATTGTCAATACACACAATTTTTGTGAGTATATTTATTGAACTGATTTGTGGGGGAAAAAACACTTTTTAGATAACATTGTGACTTTTTACTTATCAGAAAAACATGTTTTTTTAAACATTGCACCATTATGGAACATTTTTAGAGAGTTTCTATTTATTTTAAATACTGTTAACTGTTTCATTGTGTTTAGCCTTTGTACACTTTATAATAATACGAAATTTAATTATTATCTTTTTTGAAACTCTATTCGTTCACATATCACTGTCTATAATCATGTACTCATTTATGCAGCTGAGGCAATGTGGCGTGAATGAAATTGCCCAAGCATTAAAGGTTTGGAACTCGGGTTCTCTCGATTGAGAGTCTGGTGTTCTAGCCACTATGTCACCGTGCCCCAATGACAAATAGTGGCTCATACGCAAATAAAAGTTAGTCCTATTTTGGTATTTTAATGGGAATTTCATACTAAACATTTTTATATTTAAAAACTTTTTGTTTAAACATTTTGTTATGTTTGCATTGACGTAAAATAGTAATGAATATTATAATTAATTAGATGCATTTTTGCAATCATAATAATTATATGCCTACTGCATACATTTCTAAGCAAAGTCAAATGTTGAAAACATGCAATGAATTCAATATAATATTACGAAAACATAGTTGAAATAGTTGTTTTCTTGCATGCGAATGCACTTAATTAGCCACTTGTATTAATGTGACCTTGTGGTGTCGCCTATGACAAATGTTCTACGCCATTAACAGTGAATATGTGTCTATGACATTGTCCAGCAATTTGTCGAAGCCTAGGTTGTTCATTAATACATACGTGATCAAGAGTGTTATGAATGAAAATAATGCGATAACTTTATAATGTTATTCCGTTTTGTAAGACGTATACATTTCAGTGACAGCCACGTGAAAACAGGGAACAAATTAACACACTAATCGTCCGGTTCTTTTTGGTTCTTTTTAAACTTACATACTACATTTCACAAAGAATATGTTGGTGTTTCAATATGGTTTATATTTCTAACGATTAATGAGTATTTTGTAATTTGAATTTGCGTAAGAAAACACGTGCTCTTGTTTTTGTTCAACTTACGAAAACACGGCTCCTGAAGGGAAGACTCCTTTGTCCATGTATACTCTTCCAAAGAAAGGCATGCTGTTGGTCGTGACAATGTACTTCTGTAAATTTAGCATCAATCCTTCTTTTCGGGCCACCTTAATGACTCTTTAATCGTGTTGCTTCTCGGTTTCTCCGTAGATGGCGATATCATCGCTGATCTGTTCAATGATGGGATCCGTGCGTCAACTGTTGATCCATGCGTTGTTGGAACAAATCTTGGCTGATACCCAGGCCAAAGGGTAGGACATTGAAACAATAACGTCCAAAAGGGGTTCTGAATGTCGTGAGCTCTTGAGAGGACGGTGCCAACTTCACACTCCAGTATCCCGCTTTGGCATCCAGCTTTGTAAAAGGGTTTGCCTTGGAAAATGCTGGAGTTATCACCTCAACAGTAAGAATCTTGTGAGGACATTGTTGCAGATCTTGTTACTTCTACAACATAACAGGATTTGGTCTGGTGGAATACTACCAAACATCTGTTTAAATGTTCGTAGTTGTAGGGCATTTCTTCCTGATTCAGTATCTATCTTTTCGAAAGAAGTCCCTTGACTTTGGGCTCATCATGACATATAATCACTGTAGCAAAAGCTTCTTCTCGGTAGACAGCATTGACTAACATGTCGCTTATCTGGACTGGATTGAAAGTTTTCGCGTATGTGTTGAAGTTTCCACTCTCTGAGTCGGTGTCATTATCTGGATCAAAACGGACTTCATTTTGAGATCTCATATACCCCCGCCGGTTCTGTTTCTGTGTCTTTGTTTCGAATCTTCCTTTCCGACCTTTTGACTTTGCTTCCATCTTTGATGTTGGCTGTCTGTCTTAGTCAAATCTACTTTCTGGAATGTGTCTTGATTTTCGACTGAGCTTCTTCCAATGACCCATGCATCCGCATGCTAGGCACCTGTCTTTGTACGCAGGACATGATTTGGGAGGATGATGTAGACCACAGTGGGAACAACTCCATCGTGTCACAACATTGACAGTAGTTGTTACAGGGGCTGACCTATTTCTCAGAGATGTCTGCGAAGCTTGTACAGCACCATGTTCACGGCCTCTTTCTATGACGTACTCTTTAGGTTTTGATAACAGTTCTTTGCGCAAGGAGTAGAGACTATGATCATTTCGATCAATCTATCATTCATTTAATTCTTCTCAAATTTACACTTTGTAGCCTTTTCACGGAGTCTTCATACAAAGTCGGTTATATTTTCCTCGGCTTTCTGGCGCATATATGCAAATTCCAAACGATGGACGCGAAAATTTATATTGACAGTTGCATCGACCTGTTTCTCAATGAGGGCCCAGGCTGCAATCAGATCTTTCAGACAAACCTGATGCCAGGATTCTTCTCATTCTTTCATCTCCAAATGCTATTTTGATTTTTGTTGCTTCGTTACGGTCATTAACGTTTTGATCTTTGATATATAATTTCATTCTAGCCTGAAATGTTCTCAATGCGTCAGCCTGGGGTTCGTGGCCCCAGTTCATAGTAGACATTTTTGTTTTGACCATGTTCGTTCAGGTACAGTAACGGCGTTAACGGTGTTCCTACATCTGCGGTTTCGCACGGTAGGAATGTTAATTTTTTAGGAATTAGGTGCGGTAACGGCATTTTAACGTTTCAACGCGGGTTCAACAACTAGTACAGTGCTGTATGAATTAGTCATATGGTCTGCGTGTTCTTGGTAGCTTGGTCCACCATTTAATAAGTTGCATGGATGCTCGTATGACGGTAATACATGTTTTCATATAGCTAACTTACACCGTGCCTTCGTGTTACAAATGGTTGATGTTCAACCAACCATAATAGATGGCAGCACATATCATTACAGGCGGAGCTTAACATGTAAATATCGACTGCGCGTGCCACGAGCCTGCCAACATCCTAAACTAGATGTTTAGGTAATCCGAATAATGACAAGTTAACGTGGAATAATCACATTTCCTTAGTGAAATCTAAACTTTCAAAGTTGCAATTATATACAGAGCCAGCGTAATGATTGACATATGTGGCTGAGTGTATTATACAATTCCCTATGTTTGCCTTATATTATGTACTGGGCTGAAGTATGGGGCAACACTCATGCTACAAATACTGAGTGAGTGTTTAGCCTTGTTGCAGAAAAAGGTTGTAGGGTAACTTTGTGGTGCTAAGATGTTGGATTATACATATAGGCTATTTTATAATCTTCGCATTCTTAAAGTACCAGATATTGTGAAGTTAAGAATTGGTATTATTATGTTTAAGGCGTATCATATTCTATTGCCAACGTATGTATAACAGTTGTTTTAGTCAGCATGAATCTGTTTATGCAACCCTACAAAATTACGCATTTACTCAAAAGTTTGCACGTACTAATATGAAAAGTATTAGTAATTTTTTCAAAACATTTTGAATAGTTATGTATCTGATATTTATGGTGAAGAAAATGACTGGGATTAGGGTTATAAAATATTACTTTTAATCTAAATTTATTGAGGTGGTTTCCGCTAAATTGACTGTGCAAATTCAAATTGGTTTCGGACGTAAATAAAGTTACGACTTCATGTTCTGCTTGTCATGAATGTACATGAAAGTTAAGTCTGATGTACCATGTTTTGAAAACAAAACAATCTGTCACATGCGTATTATTGTATACTTTATTTTATTTAGTACTATGTATTTCTTTTTGTAAAAGGCAAGTAGCATAAGAAAGATTCATTCATTGATTGATTCATTCATGTTGATGTTTATTACCAGGTAACGGTTTCATCAACAACAGCGCCTTTCAAACGCCAGACAGTGCCACTGGGTGCGCTCAAAACATCACTAACACCGGTTGGTTCGTGCCATCAGCCGTCAACAGTTCGTGCTAAGTCAACATTGTTCGGTTCATTTGACGGGCCAAGGACGGATGTCACATGGGAGGGCATAAACACCGATATAGTGTTTATTGATACGATACATAGACCTTCAGATTTCAAAACAGGTACGCATCGAAACTGCTGCCAGTTGTCAGTCCATTGTATATGTTCATTCTCCGGACGGGGTAACTTGGTAGTTCGTGTTTACCAAATTTCAAGATACACACAATTATCATCAAACTATCCATCTATGCCTTGGTACTTTGTACTGCCAATCAATATTTTTACAGCTATTTGGAACGCAACTCTCGAAATTGCGATGCAATTTAATGATGGCAGTAATAGTAACGTCTAGCGATGCCTTACTCTTGTATTACGTAACTTTGGACAATCGAAGAAAAGTCACATGACGCTGTCACAAAATTGACGTAACACTATTCTCCCAACAGAACATTAACTCAAACTTTCGTTTTACTGGTGCACAACGCGGCCTTAGTTTTGGGCTTCGCCTCATTAGCCATGTGGCGCTTTACTCAAAATGAGTCCTAGTCTGCGACATGGTGTGTGTTGGTTTTAGACGCTGAGAATAAGTCGGCATTAGTGATACGCTGATGGTGCTACTCTCATTAGTGATACGCTGATGGTGCTACTCTCATTAGTGTTACGCTGATGGTGGTGCTACTGTCATTCGGCTTCTGTCAGTTGGTAAGTATTGAATCCGGCTCAATTATGCATGCTGCTGCTGTAACCGTTCCCATCAGTGGCCCTATCTAAATAGGTCCAACTGCTTAAAGGGAAACAAAATGTATGTTTTTGGGGCTGTGCACCTAAAATAGTTAATCAAATCTAACTTTTTCCAACTACAATAACACTTTCTGTGCAAGTAGTTTACTCAGAATTTGTTCTGAAAGTGGGCCATTTTGGTCATTTCACCGAATGACCGAGGGCTGACATGTTAACAAGCGCGACCGATATGCGCATGCGCAGTTCTATGAAATCGGGGTGACCTAGACTAAATTGACGCATTAAGGGAGGCTGGCATACATAGAACAAATGCAAAGTCTCAAACAATGTGTTCTTTTGCCAGAAAGAAGATTAGTTTAGTAAATAAAGGCCAAGATATGTTACATAAGTTGAGCTTGGATACAAATAGCATGGTCATATCTTATTGGCAACAATATGAATAGGTGTATGCAAATATATTGTCATTTGGCGAGCAAATATTGCCAGAATGAGACATTCGTGACGTATGTTTATCTAACAGTATAGTGATTAAGTAAGATGCTGTGTGTTTAACAAGGTTTTCCTAGTACACCACTGGCTTGATATTATTAATTGTAGTTACAAATGGTTATGTCTTAGTAGGCCGAAAACCATGACTTTTGTCTAGCTTTAAGGTTTTTGTTCTCCCAGTCCGTCAGTCAGGCAATATACATCAACAGTCAAGTAGACATTGACGATGACCCGGACAGTTAGGTTAAAAACAATTTTTTTTAGATGACCCACAACAAATGCAACTCAATTCAACCCGGTGGAACCTGGATTTTTAACTTAATCCTTGATTTGAGGTGTTCTGGTCCAATTGTGTGGCTTCTATTTATGTTTGTATATGTTCATCATATTTGTAACTGTTTTATTTATTGGTCAATACGTTTGCTATGATAGGTATATATGTATGATAGGTGCAGTACGTTAAAATGAATCATAGAGTTTAATTAGTGTCAAATTAATTATCACTTATTTTGTCAAGCAAATACATAATAGGTTATCTTAATATTATTAAGATAACAGTGTAGTCCATTAAGGTGAGATACGGCAACTCGGTAGGATTTTTTTTTATTTGCATAGTTAGTGAAATTTTTGTTGTTGTCGCCCGAGTTGACATGCAAAGCTTCATCGCTCTGGCAATATGGACAGTTGATCGTCTCGAGCAATCCGTTGATGCGGCACAAGTCCATGATACACCAGTGTGGTGAATCTATGAACGAGAAAACAAGATACTTCTAAAAAAATGTTTTGTGAAATTGGAGAAATACATACGTTCATATAAATTGCTTTAATAAAATTATGAACATTATAATTATGATGAGTAAATGACTATACACAATGTACTTACCAGCTTCTAACTTCAGATAGATAAGATAAAACTAATTGTACATAACTATGTAAACATTAGCTGGTATGTAGAAGTCAAGTTGAAGTCTAAAAAAATTTTTTCTGTTGTCTACTACAAGAATTCCTCAGTCAGTTGGTAAGAGTACATTGTCCTTATTGAGTAACTGTGGTTGTAATATAGGACTAGCAAGCAAATAAAACACAACTTACCACCAGTACTGTCAGTGACACTGGCAGTGGCAGTGGAGCTGTCATCTCTGACTGCTACATCTTGATCAATCAAGCCTGGTTCATTGGCACCACGCATTAGTGACAGCTTCGTACGCAACACGCAGCTGGGCATAGCTGCAGTCCATGTAGCTACCACAACCACACTGTCACTAGTAGTAGCACTGGTAGTTGCCTGACAGTCTTTCACGACCGTGGAGATAGAAGCAACTGATCGACACAGCGACGTCACCGTCGCCAGTGAAATTGTCGGGCGAAGCCGCCGAAGTCGGCACAGATCGACTGTGACCGGCGTTTCTCACGTGCCTGAGCTGCCAGTAACTGCAGTTTTCTTTCCTCAGTTGTAAATCTACCAACTCTAAACCTTCCATCACATGTATTCACCATATCTACTTCTAAACTCTCGTTTCCGTCACAATTGATAGATCGCATGTGGTCGCTAGAAGCCATTTTATATAAACAAGCAAACAACATACTGCATGCTGGGAATAATCTACTTGCACACGGCCCGTGAGGTCACGAAATGAGTCACGGAACTTGTCGAAGCTGCCCGTAAGCTAGTGAATGACGCCTATGCGCTTGACGATGCCAAATAAGGAGATACTAGACGAATGAGAGGGTGCATTAATTACGATGTAGGCCGAATGCCAGCAAGAAGGTGGGAATACCGACTGGCCTGATTGACAGACAAGATCTTGGCGAAGATGGAAGATGCTAAATAGCTCAACATGACATTGATTTATGTCAGTGGATATCACAATAGCAAACCCAAATTTAATTTGGTTAAAATGTTACAATCGTATCATAATGTTTATTTTGTTTAAAAAATACACTTGCAGCTTTACAAGGCAAGGAATCTTTGGCCAAGAAATCAATATCTGCATCCACAGAGAGATATCGAATGGCTCCAAATGATCAGGAGTCGATGAGTGTCACGATTGCTAAAACCAATTTAATGTTGTTAAAGGGTTAGATTGTTTATCTAAAATACATATTTGTTGTCAAAAAAATGCACAGTAGACTTTACAGAGGCAGGATGGTTTGGCTAGGAAATCAGTAACTGCTCACACACACACAGATGCAGAATGGCTCAATACTACCAGGAATAATGTCAATGTGTGTCACGATAACACAAAACGTAATTTGGTTAAATGGTTACAATTTTATCTTCATGTGTATTTTTTTAATATACACTTCCAGGTGTACAAGGTGTGGATAAAGAGGTGGCACAGCTTTGCTAATTGTTGAATTGACACCTTGGTGATGACCACCAGGGGTCATACTATCATAAAAACAAATTGTCAAGCCAAAAGTAAATGGAAGTGAATGTATGGTCGTTGGCACCTAGCCAATGTTATGTTGTACATAAGTGGAAGTAATACATGTACATTCCCTGCTCTAAGCTAGATATGTTGTACATAAGTGGAAGTAATACATGTACATTCCCTGCTCTAAGCTAGATATGTAGTACATAAGTGGAAGTAATACATGTACATTCCCTGCTCTAAGCTAGATATGTTGTACATAAGTGGAAGTAATACATGTACATTCCCTGCTCTAAGCTAGATATGTAGTACATAAGTGGAAGTAATACATGTACATTCCCTGCTCTAAGCTAGATATGTTGTACATAAGTGGAAGTAATACATGTACATTCCCTGCTCTAAGCTAGATATGTTGTACATAAGTGGAAGTAATACATGTACATTCCCTGCTCTAAGCTAGATATGTTAGTGCAGATTGAACTGATTCAACTGATTAGCTTGGAAATGATTACTCGTCTTTCAACTCCTTGATTGTATATAAATACGTCTTTCAACTCCTTGATTTTATATAAATACGGTTGTAGCATCTATTACGGATGCGCTTAGAGTGGAGGATAGAAAGAGAAGATGAACACCGAGACTGAGATGTTATTCAGCCTTGATTTTTGGCTCTCGGGCGTCATTGATCCTGCTATAAAACACTGACACTATTAGCTACCACTTGTGCAAATCTAGGGCTATAAAACACTGACACTATTAGCTACCACTTGTGCAAGTCTAGGGCTATAAAACACTGACACTATTAGCTATCACTTGTGCAAGTCTAGGGTTATTTTCCAAAACAAAAATGCACATTATAATTTGCCCCGAACAATGGTACCGATTGGTCAAATTTTGCCTTTCTTGTGCACTCTTTGTAATACCTGTAAATATGCACTAAATTCATATTATTTTCCTTAGCAGTTTAATTATTTTATTACATTTCGTTAATCAGACATAACGTTGAAATTTAACACTGTGTCTTATTTACTATTGATTTCTCAATAATAAATCAAATGCCAGCTATCTTTAGGCCATGGCAACATAATTAAATCGTTAACAACGTCATGGTTGGTTTTCCATACCACGTATACGCAATGGAGTCAAATAGGCCTAAACACACAACTATTCATAATAATTACCACATGACTTTTTTAAAACTCAATCGATGATATTTCATTGATTGAGTTAACGATTTAGAATATCGGTCCCTCGTGCGAAGGTTTGTCAAGGACATCTTGAAGCTTCAACGTGTGCAAAATTGCTTAACAAGGGTAGTTACCCGGTCTCCTGGTTTCTCTCACTCAATATCACTTCTTAAATCATTGCATTGGCTCCTTGTCCGATCCAAACAACTAACTATCAAGAACTGTCATTCAAACAACCAGCAAATTTACATTCACTGCTGACTCCTGCAAAACAGCCAAGACAACTTAGATCATCTAATTCCAATCTACTTTTTGTTCCCATTGTTAAGACAAATGTCGGAACTAGAGCTTGTTTAGCTAGTACACCGACTCTGTGGAACTCACTCTATGTTAGTGTTAAGTATGTCAGAAATATGACAACATTTCGCCGTAAACTAACAATCACACCTGTTTAAACTTGCTTATCATCCATAGCCCCCCCCGCGACCCCCCCGCCCCCCCCCCTGCGTACCAGTCCAACAGTTTACAACTGGAACTGTTTAGCGATTAGAAACGACTTAACCCTTTTTGTCTCGGTGCGCTGCCGAGCTTGGGTAGTTGGGTATCCCGAGGATTTTAGCGCAGTAGAAGTATTTTATATTGTATTTTGTATTTACCTTATACTGTGTTGATGGTCAAAAAACAAAACTATGTTAAAGGTAGGGTACGAATTTTGATACTGAAAAAAATCGTTGTTCTAAGGATTGATTTTGGTTGCATTTGTTCTGCAAATCCAGGTAACAAATTTGCTTTTTAGCTAAAATGTCCGGGTTTTTCAAAAATGTGCTGATTTTTACTGGACTACAAGACATAAATGATCCACTGGACTGCACTGCTGGTTGCGTGCTTGGCGTGGCGTGTGCATGGCGTGGCGTGTGCGTGCGTACGTGTTATGTTCTATAGTTTGCTGCCCTGTATTGTATTGTATTACATGGTAGTAAGTTGCGTGATGCAGCACTGTGATGTGTACAATTGCAGTCTGAATAAAAGAACGTAGAGCAGGGCGCTTCAGTTTCGAGCAACGACATCACGAACAGCGAGCCGTCGTCTAAAGAACCTATCGAAGAGCAAATCAAAGATCAAATCAAAAAGCCGTCCGAGGAGCCATCGCCCGTTCAAACGCCAGTCGGTCGTTCAAACCGACCGCGTGGAGTGGCAGAATGTTAGAAGTGTCAGCCCTAAACGGAAGTCAATAAAGAGAGAACACGGCAAGGGAACCCAGAGGCCCAAGAAGTCAATAAAGAGAGCACACGGCAAGGGAACCCAGAGGCCCAAGAAGTCAATAAAGAGAGCACATGGCAAGGGAACCAAGAGGCCCAACAAGTCAATAAAGAGAGCACACGGCAAGGGAACCCAGAGGCCAAATATGTCAATAAAGAGAGCACACGGCAAGGGAACCCAGAGGCCAAATATGTCAATAAAGAGAGCACATGGCAAGGGAACCCAGAGGCCCAACAAGTCAATAAAGAGAGCACACGGCAAGGGAACCCAGAGGCCCAACAAGTCAATAAAGAGAGCACACGGCAAGGGAACCCAGAGGCCCAAGAAGTCAATAATGAGAGCACATGGCAAGGGAACCCAGAGGCCCAAGAAGTCAATAAAGAGAGCACATGGCAAGGGAACCCAGAGGCCCAACAAGTCAATAAAGAGAGCACACGGCAAGGGAACCCAGAGGCCCAAGAAGTCAATAAAGAGAGCACATGGCAAGGGAACCCAGAGGCCCAACAAGTCAATAAAGAGAGCACACGGCAAGGGAACCCAGAGGCCCAAGAAGTCAATAAAGAGAGCACACGGCAAGGGAACCAAGAGGCCCAACAAGTCAATAAAGAGAGCACACGGCAAGGGAACCCAGAGGCCCAAGAAGTCAATAAAGAGAGCACACGGCAAGGGAACCCAGAGGCCCAAGAAGTCAATAAAGAGAGCACACGGCAAGGGAACCCAGAGGCCCAAGAAGTCAATAAAGAGAGCACACGGCAAGGGAACCAAGAGGCCCAACAAGTCAATAAAGAGAGCACACGGCAAGGGAACCCAGAGGCCCAAGAAGTCAATAAAGAGAGCACACGGCAAGGGAACCAAGAGGCCCAACAAGTCAATAAAGAGAGCACATGGCAAGGGAACCCAGAGGCCCAAGAAGTCAATAAAGAGAGCACACGGCAAGGGAACCCAGAGGCCCAAGAAGTCAATAAAGAGAGCACACGGCAAGGGAACCAAGAGGCCCAACAAGTCAATAAAGAGAGCACATGGCAAGGGAACCAAGAGGCCCAACAAGTCAATAAAGAGAGCACACGGCAAGGGAACCAAGAGGCCCAAGAAGTCAATAAAGAGAGCACACGGCAAGGGAACCCAGAGGCCAAATATGTCAATAAAGAGAGCACACGGCAAGGGAACCCAGAGGCCAAATATGTCAATAAAGAGAGCACATGGCAAGGGAACCCAGAGGCCCAACAAGTCAATAAAGAGAGCACACGGCAAGGGAACCCAGAGGCCCAACAAGTCAATAAAGAGAGCACACGGCAAGGGAACCCAGAGGCCCAAGAAGTCAATAAAGAGAGCACATGGCAAGGGAACCCAGAGGCCCAACAAGTCAATAAAGAGAGCACATGGCAAGGGAACCCAGAGGCCCAAGAAGTCAATAAAGAGAGCACACGGCAAGGGAACCCAGAGGCCCAAGAAGTCAATAAAGAGAGCACACGGCAAGGGAACCAAGAGGCCCAACAAGTCAATAAAGAGAGCACACGGCAAGGGAACCCAGAGGCCCAAGAAGTCAATAAAGAGAGCACACGGCAAGGGAACCAAGAGGCCCAACAAGTCAATAAAGAGAGCACACGGCAAGGGAACCCAGAGGCCCAAGAAGTCAATAAAGAGAGCACACGGCAAGGGAACCCAGAGGCCCAAGAAGCCAATAAAGAGAGCACACGGCAAGGGAACCAAGAGGCCCAACAAGTCAATAAAGAGAGCACACGGCAAGGGAACCCAGAGGCCCAAGAAGTCAATAAAGAGAGCACACGGCAAGGGAACCCAGAGGCCCAAGAAGTCAATAAAGAGAGCACACGGCAAGGGAACCAAGAGGCCCAACAAGTCAATAAAGAGAGCACATGGCAAGGGAACCAAGAGGCCAAAGATGTCAATAAAGAGAGCACACGACAAGGGATCCAGAGGCATAAGAAGAAGCTGAAAATGCAAATTGACGAAATTCCAGTGGAGAGGCGGATTGTGCAATTGAACCCGATTGTGTATTTTAATGATAACGATATATATATGTATATATATATATATATATATATATATATATATATATATATATATATATATATATATATATATATATATATATATATATATATATATATATATATATATATATATATATATATATATATATATATATATATATATATATCGCTTTTAATAATGTTAAAAGTCGTCAAAGTCAAGACTTTACACCTAAGTTATTCCAGATAAATGCGACCGATATTGTGAATGTTCTATCGTCATAGTTGTTGTTAAATGACGGCACGCGCTGGTCGGTAGCATTGCAGCGTGTCTGTTGTGTAGACAGGTGCGGCATGTTTGGTGCAGGGGTGATTTGTTTCCCTTTAATGCCCTACTTTCTAATAGTGTGGTCAAAATAATACATTTGCGGCGTGTATTCAAGGTTGCCTTAACTAAGTTTAAACGTATCAACATATTTTTAAGTTAATACTATGAAATGTTATCATCCACTAACAACAGCGAATTCAAATTACTTGCATGCGTGCTATTCAAGAGTTATTATTTGTTCATTTACATTCGCAGTGTAGAATCAGACGTCGGCAGCGCATTCCCGGTACGTGAGGTATCTGCCAGTTCAAGTGGCCAAACTGGCGCATAACGCAAGTTATCTTCCCACGTCAGTAAGCCGAATTTCAAAGATCGCAAGTTATCGGCCGACGCCAGTAAGCCGAATATCAAAGGTGGCAAGTCATCGGACAGCGCTAGTAAGCCCAAATTTAAAAGACGTGCGTCATCGTCCAACGCCAGTAAGCAGACTGCCAAACGGCGGGAGCCATCTGCCGACAGGATTAAGTTACCAAATCATCACAGGACATAGGATTCAGTTAGTGCGTGTGATGTTTGGTGCTACAAAAATGTGAACACAGCTGGTTCCGGTCTGCGCATACCTTTTACGTGGTCGAAACAGTTTGGTTTATTTCAATGCACAAATTGATAACGTATCAGTATTGCCAGATATGCTCTTCTGTATATTGTAGTGCTGCTAGATTTATGTATACACTGACCCCCCCACACACACACGCACTAATATTATTACGAACACGTGTAAGTCGCCGATGCACAAACAACTAGTTGAATGATCACTAACTGGTATTTTGACATAGTAACAAAACATTCCATTATATCCGTGGAACTGGCAACTTGCTTTACGCCAGTAGGTCTATGGTGTCGACACATTACACTACTGAAAGTGTGTCTTTGTTATCGTGTGGAAGTTGGCCAAGCGCGTGTAACACAGTCAGGGAAAACTATTATTGAAACTCGTTAAACGAAACTAGTGTAGCATCTCAACCGCCATTGCATCTTATTTAACACTGCCATATTATGGTTGTGCTATATACTGATAAAACAATGCTACCGACTTGCTTAAAAGTTATACTATGTAAGGTGATATGTAAATATTTGCTGATGAATGTGACGTTTAGCAATGACAGTTTGCTAAGTGGTATTAAATGAATTGACATTTATACGAATTAATGGTATACTACAAAATAAAACAAATATCAGTCTCAGCAACTTTATACTTTATCTTTAACACATAACCGGGTGCGCATGCACGTGCAGACGTGAGTACACGCGCGCACACGCACCCATGTTGTGTGTATCCATTATTGTGTAAGTCTGCGCTACAAACGGCAGAAATAGGACTGGCATTTTTGTCACCCAGAAAATGTTTAGAGCACGGTCGCGAATGAGGTTCACGATCTATGCAATTGTTTGCATCGTCTCCATGCAATAGTTTGCATCGTCTCGCCGCAGTATCCGTTCATGCACAAAACTTATGATGAATAATTGAGTGATAAAAGTGTGTGTGTGTGCGTGCGTGCGTGCGTGCGTGCGTGCGTGCGTGCGCGCGCGCGTGCGTGTGTGTATTGCGCGCGTGTGAGAGGGTTTGTTCGTGTGTGCGTGCTTTTATGTGCATTCTCAATTATTTTATCTTTCATGTCATGGCGACGGTCTCGCGGGCCAACTGAAGACCGCCCGCGGCAAAAATTTAGACCGCGGGCCAGTGTGCCGAACTTATAACGTCTTCATAGACATTTTGGCATTTCTGGCACAGCTCTTCTGTGGTTCAAGTCATATTTTTTTATACAGACACCAAAGAATTAACATATCTGGCACACTATCTTGTCCACAACACCTTCCATTCGGAGTGCCGCAAGGATCCGTCCTTGGCCCTGTTCTGTTTAACTTATATACTACGTCTCTCAGCCAAGTCATTACTAATCATAATATCAGTACGCTGGTGAAACATAGGTCTATATACCACTTTCCACTTACCACCAAATGCACACGAATCTGTTTCGATTCTAAATGGTTGTCTTACCGATATCTTGTTTTGAATGGAATCGAGTAAGCTAAAGCTTAATCCAGATAAAACAAACATTATTATTATTATTATTGCCACTAAGCAACAACGAAATAGGGTCATCAGCCATTTTCCAGCTAAACTGCTTGAGAGTGATACATTCCCATCAGATACTGTTCGTAAGCTAGGTGTTGTCTTTGACAGTCACTTCAACTTTCAACAGCATATTTCTTAAGTATGTAAACCCTGTGTCTATAATATACGTGATCTCCGTCGAATTCGGCGTCACATATCTATATCTACTGCTAAAACAATATCATTAATTAGTAGCAGCCTTGATTATTGTAATTTAATACTAAATAATGTTGCTAAAAGAGACTTGGCTAAACTCCAACGAGTACACAATTGTCTGGCACGTGTTGTACACAGGGCGCGGTTTTCACCATCACTACTACTACTTAAACAGTTACACTGGCTTCCAGTTACTTATTGTGTTCTACCTACACAACAATCACCCTACTTGACTAGTCTCAATCATGTTTCAAATATCCATTGGCAACTCAGATCAACAATTTCGCAACAACTTATTATGCTGTCGCTGCGCCTAGGGTCTGGAATGAACTGCCCATCACTTTGAAAACATCTGAAACTACAGCTATCTTCCAAAAAAACTCAAGGCGTATTTATTTTAAATTGCCATTTCTGACAATGACTTTTGCTAGTCCCTGTTCACGATTATGTTTAATGATTCTGTTTTGTTGCGCTTCTGATCTCATGTTCCTGAGGATATAGGCGGCATAACATTAATTATTATTGTTATTTTTGTAATGTAACTACACGAATATACGTAATTCATGTTATCGTAGTACGTCATGTTTTTGTTTTGACGTCACGCATTTCGGGTACGCCTCAATTCTGTACTACACAGAGTTTTGGTGAAATTATAGTAGCATGGAAAATACCAAGATTTACTACAGGGCACAACGAAGATACTACAAGTTCACATGACGTTAGTATTGTCATATATTATCGCGCATTTCCAAAGGTGTGTACGTTAGAATCAATATTCAATTAAAGAAGAGACTTTTCCTTATATATTTATATGGTGGCAAACAAAGCTTGCGTTAGATACATGTAGACCAAGTTTTACTGTGGTTATTTATCTCGTTTCAATATATATTTTTAATACAACAGTACAACTAAAAACAACTAAAAATTATGTCAGCCTTTATTTTATTTAATAGAGCTATTTTGTGGGACGTGGCTTGTATTGAACGTAACCTACATTTTACGAAACAACAGACTGCGTCACACAAAAAAATGTTTTCTTAATACTTAAAACACCAAATTACTACATATTTCGCCCCTTTTATTTATCATATTACTCTTGTGCACAGACGGAAATTGTTCCATGACGATCAGGCTTAAACTGAATTTGAATGACCAATCAATTTGTAAGTTGATACGAAATAATAAAACATCTCGACCAAGATTAAAAACAACGGGACCATATTTCTTTTTAAATGGGCACTATGTCATGAAAAGTGTTCTGCCGTAAATGTTGTAGTGAATGGCGGGATTTTGGTGGATCTGGCCTGCGAGAACGGGGTAGGGCATGTGTTTACAGGGTTCAAATGCTGCTGAGCTGAACAGGCCTATCTACGTTGCTGGATTCTGTGACTGGCTGTCCTGGATTTGGATAGGAATCGATCTTTCGCGGCAATTAGTGAATGTCTGCTTCTGTTGCAACAGTTGACGACCTTAGATGGGTCACACACAGGTGTTACTGTTAGCTACCACCACCATCA
This sequence comes from Lamellibrachia satsuma, assembly GCA_033239005.1. Classification (NCBI taxonomy): domain Eukaryota; kingdom Metazoa; phylum Annelida; class Polychaeta; order Sabellida; family Siboglinidae; genus Lamellibrachia; species Lamellibrachia satsuma. The sequence continues at coordinate 5,591,658 of BSQZ01000028.1, forward strand.
TCATCATCGTCGTCGTCATCATCGTCGTCGCCGCCGTCATCGTTACTATTACTGTTGTCAAAGTCGTCATCATCGTAATTTTAGTAGGAACGACGAAAAACAATGATGACAGACCCGATAATAGATCAAACAACCGTATTTAGATTGCATTGATGACAAAAATAATTAGTCATGTTTTCGTAGACCACAGCTATTGGTCTTATTCACCTCTGTGTTTAGTATTCACAAGATGGTGGACACAGCAGGCTCTTCCACTTGGAAAAGGGTACGCACACTGAACCAGTAATGATGAATTGTCACAAGACCATGTGTTACAAGATCATAATATATATATATATATATATATATATATATATATATATATATATATATATATATATATATATATATATATATATATGTATATATATACATATAAATACATATATATATATATATGTATAGATATACATATACATATATATATATATATATATACATATATATATATATATATATATATATATATATATATATATATATATATATATATATATATATATATATATATATATATATATATATATATATATATATATATATATATATATATATATATATATATATATATATATATATATATATATATATATATATATATATATATATATATATATATATATATATATATATATATATATATACACATATATGGCCAAATAAATGACGTTTTATTGCAAAGTGGACTGCTTATCACGCAGCCACTTTGGGAAGCACATTAACAGGAATGTGAGCTCCTCAAAGCAAACCAGACAGGAACTGAACACATGTACAGCCCCGTCCGGCAAGTTTCTCAGAGCCCACATTCCTACAGGCATGACGATAACATATATACATCAAGAAGTCGTGAACATGAAATGCAAAGAATACAGACATTCCACCACCAATACACACATTTAATTACAAACAGGAGGGGCCATTTCGCTCACCTATATACACATAAGCCAAGAATACCGATGAAGAAACAGGAAGCCTGTCTGCGCAGAAAACCCCATGAACACCAACTACTACGGGACAAACCCCCGTGTTCATCTAGTATAAAGCAAAGTGGGGAAAGCGGTTTCGACATCTTCCAACTTCCTATTTCATCAACGATGTACAATCGCATTTTACACTAAGTATTGAAAATAAGGAAGAAAGGTGGGGAGGAGGGCGGATTCCGAGAGACAAATTTTCTAGACACAACTTCGCAATGCAGAGACTGGAACAGGAGTAAAAGATTCCAGCTGCTGGCTCTGGTTTGAACTGGTTTCCGTTAAGCCGTTATTGGCTGACTAGCGTGGAGTAATACAAATTATTTGGCCAAATAGTTCCGGTGTAGTCTCGGACACCCAGGGCAAGACTTGCCTTGGTTAAATCCATTTATGCAATAACCAACACAAGTCCGATGTAGCAGAGATTGAAAAGGACCAAATTATATAAATGACGTTTTATTGCAAAGTGGACTGCTTATCACGCAGCCACTTTGGGAAGAACATTAACAGGAATGTGAGCTCCTCAAAGCAAACCAGACAGGAACTGAACACATGTACAGCCCCGTCCGTCAAGTTTCTCAGAGCCCACATTCCTACAAGCATGACCATAACATATATACATCAAGAAGTCGTCATGAACATGCAATGCAAAGAATACAGACATTCCACCACCGGGGGTGGCACGTCTCTCTACGGAGTAGTGCCTGTGGCAGGTAGCCCCTCACCTTTCATGTATTATGGTGACTACCAGTTTGAGTGGTTGTGTGCATACACTGTTGTTTTATTGGGTACATCAATAACTGGTTATAATCGACTTGTATGTGCAATTATTATGTTTACTGGTGTACTTGTGATGCATACAACCTGGCATTAAAATATGCCCTTTACCAACCTTTACATATGTATCCGTCTCCCTTATTCCTACATCAAACAATCTGCGGCTACACTTGAAACTAGACCAGCGTCTCTCTACGCATCCGACACCACAGGAAACATAAATGTAATTTTTAGCACAGTAAAAAAGTGGTTTATGTTTCTGTGGTGGATGTTTGGAATATCAATGTACTATTAATGCAACCTTACCACCCCTGCTACCAGGCGAGCGGTATCGTCCACCGCACGCACCTGTTGACCGCTGGGGTGGCCAGGCGCTGCCATTCCGGTTTTGAAAGCCATCGAAGTGAGTTGATATTTACAAACTTTATTTGACCACCACCTCCTCTCCTCCACCTCTGATTTCATAATGTTGCAATACATGTCGTACCATGAATTATTTATGATGTCTTATATGTCATGTATGGGCAAGTAGCCCATATATTTTGATGTAATGTGGTAATTATCTATTTGATGTGCTGTGTGGTTTATCTGTGATGTTTTCTGTAACATATATGGGCAGGTAGCCCCTCACCTTTGATGTATTATGGTGACTATCAGTTGGATTGGTTGTGTGCATACAATCTTGTTTTATTGGGTACATCAATAACTGGTTATAATCGACTTGTATGTGCAATTATTATGTTTACTGGTGTACTTGTGATGCATACAACCTGGCATTAAGATATGCCCTTTACCAACCTTTACATATGTATCCGTCTCCCTTATTCCTACATCAAACAAGCTGCGGCCACGCTTGAAACTAGACCAGCGTCTCTCTACGCATCCGACATAACAGGAAACATATATATATATATATATATATATATATATATATATATATATATATATATATATATATATATATATATATATATATATATATATATATATATATATATATATGTGTGTGTGTATATATATATATATATATATATATATATATATATATATATATATATATATATATATATATATATATATATATATATATATATATATAGGCAGAGCGTAGTCTCGAAGAGACGATGCTGATGCGCCCCGTTGTTAAATTTTCAAATGTTGGCAGCGTCCACTGTGGCTGTGAAGGCCGATTCTTGAGTGGCAGTCCTTGCCGCAGCCAAAGCAGACGAAACAGGATGACAGTGATGGTGGTGCTGCTTTTTGTTTTCGCCGCATCCTCTTCTCAGCCGCATGCTGGTGTTTCTTTTCATCTTCCCTTTCAATGCCTCTGCGTGTTGCCTGACACCAAGCAGTGCGGTCTTCGGCCACAGCTTCCCAGCCTTTGGGGTTGATGTCACAGGCCTTCATGTCACGATTGCAGGCATCCTTGAATCTGAGGGCTGAGCGTCCCACTGGCCACGCGCCACTGGTGAGTTGTCCATAGAGGATGTCTTTCGGCAAGCGGCCGTCCTCCATGCGCCGTACATGGCCCAACCAGCGTCTCTGGCTCAGCAATGAATACATGATGCGGATCCTGGCACGGTCCAATATGTCGCTGTAGGGGATACGATCCTGCCAGGTGATGCTTGAGGCACCGCATGTGGTGTTGAGGCGGCGCTCCTGCCACATGTATGTGGTCCTCGATTCGCTGCCATAGAGGAGGGTGCTAAACACACAGGCCTGGTAGATTATCATCTTGGTGTTCTCAATGAGCATCTTATTTTCCCATATCCTTTTGGTCAGCTTGGCCATAGTGCATGCGGCTTTTCCGATGCGTCTGTTTATCTCCGTGTGCAGCGAAAGGTTGTTGGAGATGTTTGACCCGAGGTAGGTGAAGTCTTCTACTACCTCCAGGGTGTAGTCAATGATCTTGACGGAGGGGACTTGGCTGGCATCCCGTGCAATGACGATCGTCTTCTTCAGGCTGATTGTGAGTCCAAACTCTCTGCAGGCGTGTGCAAAGCGATTGACCAGCCTCTGGAGGGCCTCTCCTGAGTGGACAGTGAGTGCTGCATCATCCGCAAACAGCATCTCCCTGACGTATACCTCTGTCACCTTTGTTTTGGCACGCAGACGTGCCAGGTTGAACAGATTCCCATCAGATCTGGTGTGCAGGTAGATACCGTCTGAGGAAGAGTCGAAGGCATATGACATAATCAGGGAGAAGAAGATCCCTAACAATGTTGGAGTAAGGAGACAACCTTGCTTGACACCGCTGCAGACAGGGAAGGACTCTGATGTCGAACCATCGTACACAATTGTACTCTTCATGTTCTTATGGAAGGAGACCACCGTGCTGCGTAGCTTGGGAAGGCAGCCGATCTTCTCAAGTAGGCAGAAGAGTCCCTTCCTGCTGACAAGATCGAAGGCCTTGGTTAAATCAATGAACGCCACGTATAGGGGCATTTCCTATTCTCTGCATTGTGGGGAAGGCCTTCTCAAGTAGGCGGAAGAGTCCCTTCCTGCTGACAAGATCGAAGGCCTTGGTTAAGTCAATGAACGCCACGTAGAGGGGCATTTCCTGTTCTCTGCACTTTTCCTTGAGCTGACGTACTGAGAAGATCATATCGATGGTGGACCTTCCTGCTCTGAACCCGCACTGGGATTCTGGGTAGACACGTGAGGCAAGTTTCTGAAGTCTGATTAGTACGACCCGAGCGAAGGCCTTCCTTACAATGCTCAATAACGAGATGCCCCTATAGTTGTTGCAGTCACTGTGGTCGCCTTTGTTTTTGTACAAGATGACTATTGTAGCATCCCGCATTTCTTGAGGGACTGTTCCTTCATTCCAGCAGAGACAGAGCAGTTGATGCAGGTGCTGTTGTAAGGCGGGCTTCGCACACTTGATCACTTCTGGCGGTATGCTGTCACATCCTGGTGCCTTGCCGCAAGAGAGGGAGTCTATAGCTTTGGTAAGGTCCTCGATTGTTGGCTCGTTGTCCAGCTCCTCCATCATAGATAGCGTTGAGAGCAGCATTAGTAACGACTGTTTCTCGGGAGTACAGTTGTGAATAATGTTCAACCCATCGCTCCATCTGTTGATCCCGGTCTGTGAGCATTTCTCCTGATGTGGATTTCAGTGGAGCCATCTTCCTTACAACAGCTTTCTTGATGCCATCCTACATGCCATGTACGTTTCCGCAGTCGGCTAAGCTTTGGATACTCTCGCACAGTTTCAGCCAGTAGTCATTTGCACAGCGTCTTGCTGTGCGTTGTGCGATGCTCCGTGCTTCTCGTTTGGTTTGAATGACGGGTATTATAACATGTAGGTTAGCATTGAACTAGTCTTGGTTTGGTCTTTCTCTCTTGCCAAATGCAGTTATCGCTGCATTGTAGATGGTATTACTGAGGGTGTTCCACCTTGCTGTGGCGTCCTGATCCGGAAGGTCATGAAGGGACTGCTCAAGGGAGGTTACAAACTGCTCTCTTCGTTGGGGGTCTGCAGTTCTAACAACATTGATGCGAGTGCGACCTGTGGGTGTGGAGCGGTGCAGCTTACGCGGAGTGAGTCTCACTTTACTGCACACCATGGCATGGTCCGTATCACAATCTGCACTGTGGTAGCTACGTGTTGCTAGGACAATGTTCAGAGCAGAGCGTCTGGCGAGGTCTAGTTGATGCCATTTATGAGACATTGAATGCTTCCACTACACTTTGTGCTGAGACCATGAAATGAGCATAGTTACAATAATCTTTGTCCGTTGTCGTTCATCCTCCCAGTGCCGTGGTGTCCAATGCAGGACGGCCATGACTGATGGTCTGAGCCTACTCTGGCATTAAAGTCGCCAAGAAGGTTGAGCGTCTCAACTTTGGAAATCTTGCCAATCATGCTGTCAAGCTCATCATAGAAATGGTCCTTGATATCTTCAGAGGCCCCCAATGTAGGGGCGTAGATGCTGAAGAGGTGGACAAACCCTGCAGCAGTGGCGAGACGGATAGATAGAATGCGCTCAGTGCCACCAGTGGGAGGATCCACAGTATCAAGGAGAGAGTTCTTAACTGTAAAACCAACCCCGTACAAGCGGGATTCCTCGGGCTCCTTCCCTTTCCAGAAGAAGGTGAAGTTCTCTTCCTTGAGACATCCGCTGGAGGCAAGTCTGGCTTCCTGGAGAGCTGCGATGCTGATATCGAGTCCGGTTAGCTCCCTATCGATAATAGCTGTTTTCCTGCTGTCATTGACTTGTTGCAGGTCATCTGGGATACCGGGACACATGGTCCGTACATTCCAGCTTCCGAAGCGAAGTGCTGGGTACTTCTTAGTTTTTCGTTGTTTGCCTGGTGCAGTGTTACCGTCTGCTTGTTGTGCCTACACACTAAGCTTCAAGCACCCATTGAAGCAGGCAGATGTTGGCGAGTCAGCACCTTATTGGCTGGGGGCTGCCCAGCTTAGGCGGGCGGTAGCTGACCAGTGAGACGCGATGATCTCTCCCACCGTCAGAGACAACCCGTAGCGCCCGTACTCTACGCCAATCGAGTTGGGCTTATCACTCGTAACTGTTGTCTCCCGTGTTAGTTCCACACTGTGAAGTACGGCTGGAGTAGTCTCTCCATGGCGCAAGCCTGGGCAAGAGTGTACGAGATCCTGGGTTGCCCAGTCATCAGGATCCTGCTCTCGGTCTTACCGGTGGGATCCAAAGGAATGCGAAACATGACGTTTGGCACCAGCTTGGCTGCACGAGCTGCCGGAAAAGTGACAACGTGATCACCAGACCATCTTCGGAGTTCCACTCCGGATTTGTGTAGAGTTTACTCCCCTAGCCTTCCCCATGAGAGGGTATAGCCGCAAAGCAGCGGAGGTTTGAAATAAGAGTTTACCTTCTCCTAGACGGGCGACCAGTCAAGGTTAACGAGCCCCATCTGCCCGAAGCTTCTGCTTTTAATATATATATATATATATATATATATATATATATATATATATATATATATATATATATATATATATATATATATATATATATATATATATATATATATATGTATATATGTATATATGTATATATGTATATGTATGTTCACAAGCCACAGATCTTTAAATATATATATATATATATATATGTATGTGTGTATATATATATATATATATATATATATATATATATATATATATATATATTTATATTTATATTTATATTTAAAGATATGTGGCTTGTGAACATCCCAAACAGGTAAAAATGCCCTATAAAACGTAGATCACCACAAGAAAAGTTACATAACTAAATGTGAGATAATCTAATGATCCAAAGTAGTGTTTTCCATCATTACCCACATGTTTGAGTATAATCATATCTGATTCCTGAGGGTATAGCCGCAAAGCAGCGGAGGTTTGAAATAAGAGTTTACCTTCTCCTAGACGGGCGACCAGTCAAGGTTAACGAGCCCCATCTGCCCGAAGCTTCTGCTTTTAATATATATATATATATATATATATATATATATATATATATATATATATATATATATATATATATATATATATATATATATATATATATATATATATATATATATATATATATATACATATATATATACATATATATATAAATACATATATATATATATATATATATATATATATATATATATATATATATATATATATATATATATATATATATATATATATATATATATATATATATATATATATATATATATATATATATATATATATATATATATATATATATATATATATATATATATGTATATATATATATGTATGTTCACAAGCCACAGATCTTTAAATATATATATATATATATATATATATATATATATATATATGTATGTATATATATATATATATATATATATATATATATATATATATATTTATATTTATATTTAAAGATATGTGGCTTGTGAACATCCCAAACAGGTAAAAATGCCCTATAAAACATAGATCACCACAAGAAAAGTTACATAACTAAATGTGAGATAATCTAATGATCCAAAGTAGTGTTTTCCATCATTACCCACATGTTTGAGTATAATCATATCTGATTCCTGCAAGTTTTCGAGTTAAAATAATTTTTCTGTGGCCTGTACTGTGTAGAGTATATTTTTTTGAACATATGAAATTTAGTCATTATGTGTGTATACGGGGCTCTTATAAAGTAACTTGGAATGCACGGTATCTCTATATCCGTAGGTCACACCTTAATCAATAACATATCCAAAGTTGAAATTTTCATATTTATGTTTAGAGTGTTGAACTACCATTCCTTCCATATGTTTAAGCTATAGATATGCTGTACATGTAGTCATCTCTTTATATCCGAAATATCAAATCGTTCCATTGGTGGGATCCTTATTTTGTGGGGTAAATTAATGGATGTGGAACGTACGGTAAGTCTGGAACGTACGGTAAGTCTGGAACGTACGGTAAGTCTGGAACGTTTCATATCGCTGGAAACTTGGAAACGCCGCACGAATGAGCAAACTAAGACAATAGCGCCATCTTCACAGAACCCTCTTTGCTATTTGTTCACTCTTTATGAAAGAAACATCGCTAGACACACATTGAAAAGTGTCAATATTGATTGAATTGGCACTCAAGTTTAACCAGGACGTGACAGTTTGAGGAATTTATGTCGAAAACAGTACTTTGAAGTCTTCGAACTGTCAGTCTTCGAACTGTATTTTCTCTTTCGATAGTTAGGTGATACTGAATGTGTCGGTATGTTTGTATGCTCAAATTGTGTCAAAATTGTATTTTCTCTTCCGATAGTTAGGTGATACTGAATGTGTCGGTATGTTTGTATACAAATAGCAATATGATAAGAATAATAAAACTAACTATCGGAAGAGAAAACACAATTTTGGCACAATTTTTTTTACTAAAATATTGATTTTCTTATAATTTTTCATTATATATACAAAAGAAGTGCAAGCCTGCTTGTATTCCTCCAAGAACTACAACAGCTATAACAACTACTGCTACGAAATTGAAAAGGCAGAAGATGGTACGAAAGAAGATGCAGGCCCAGTCGTAGAAGGAGGGTGAAGAAGATGGCACAAGTTGGCGAACATTTGGTTGAAAGAGTGAGGCTGCTCGGTTGAGAGACCTTCGAGACCGCCAAAACGAGGAAGATTCGGAGGACGAGAAAGAAAGAAAGCGAGAGTTGGCTAGGAAGCGGAAGGAAAGGCACAGGGCATAGCAGAGTGGTGCAGAACCGGTGCCTGAAGCAGAGGGTGCGTTGCAAGAATTCGAAACAGACGCCGAACAGAAGGCAGCACCACCTCAAGTCACACGCCGCTCTACAAGAAAGGTGCATCCGTTTCTGATGAAATTAGATAGGTGCTAAAGATAATAGAGGTAGATAAATATATTAGACGTACAAATAAACAGACGGTTAAATACTTGTGTGGGTGTTTGTTAGAAAATTGATCAGTGTTTCACGCATTTTACCTTTTATTGGCAATTATTTTGTGTAATTCTATTTCTTATGGCATTCGATGCATTTGTGTCTTTAAAGATATATATATATATATATATATATATATATATATATATATATATATATATATATATATATATATATATATATATATATATATATATATATGTGTGTGTGTGTGTGTGTGTGTGTATTTTAGGGCAGTGGGAAAGGTCAAGCGACAGTAGCGAAGAAGGCCAGGACGGAACGCAGGAAGGCCCCAATAGCAGATTCTGACTTTGACACTGACACCGACGACGAAGCTGCATACAACGCTTCAACACTGGACAGAAAAGTAGGACTTAGCCTAATTTACCAATTGCTTTTCCTTGACATAAATCAAATGTTCTCAAATTAATCATCAATGTACTTTGTATATTTTTATCCAGATGTTCTTTTCTATGTACATTGTTACAGCACTTGTCTGATGTGGTTGCAGCCGTCCAGCAGCAAGTCTACGCGGCAGCCCTGGACCGCACTCATTGATGAAATGGCGTAAGTCATCCATACCACTTTCTAATTTATGTAAAGTTATTTTTTCATTAGATTTTATCTGGTATTTCTTTCACATTTTGAATTGCATGTTTACATATTTTCATTCCACATCTTTTCTTGCAGGAAAACTAGTACAAAAAAGGTCCTCGCACACCAAGAAAGTCCCACCTATGTTATGTCGTTAGCTGTGATTGGAAAGCAAGAAAGGACAGCGATAATGAAATGTCACAGATCGAGAAAATGATGGAGGCTATGAAATCGGAGAAGACCAAGTCGACAATCGAAGTTACTTAGGAGTACTTTCTGCAGAGTCTTGGAACAACGGTGACCGTGGAGACCCCACCTCCTGTGCCGCCTTCTGCCCCCCTCCCCAGCGGCCAGCCGTGGAGACCTTAACTCCTGCTCCAGCGGCCAGCCGTGGAGACCTTAACTCCTGCTCCGCCTTTGCCCCCCACCGGTTGTTGATAGAGTTGATATTTTATTCTCTTGGATAGATAAAATAGTTAATGTTTAATTAGAAGACATATCAGGGATGGTGGTTAGCACAGTAAACGGTGCTCCAAAACTAATTTCACATGTAACAATGCCAGCCACATTTGAATATATTGCCATTTTTGGGGGCAAGTTTGCCTTTGGACTCCCAAAGAAGGTGACTGAAGTTGATCACATACGAATTTTGAACATTTTTATAAATAAAAATAAAGATATTTCATATATACAACATAATGCCTTGTGTAGTTCTTTTTAGAGAAATATGTATGAGAATTCAGATCTCCAAGTATCAAACGAATATGGAACGTACGATATATACACTGGAACGTACGATATGAATTTTCACTTCACTTATATTAAGTCCTAGGAAAAACACAACCATTATAAAGAAACAGAATGCTTGTTTCAGATTAGGAGGCATCTTTAGCTAATGGAAGAGGGGTAGTAGAGTTAGCAACTTTTCATTAATACTAGCTATGAAGTTTACGAAATTTAAGTTTAAAAATGACACCTTTCTGGCGATGTTTCAAATTGCTACCCAAATTTCAACCGACCACATTTCATATTTGTTTTAAGAGACTGAAGTGAATTTTTTTAGTATCAAGTTTATACACTGTCCTTATCTTGCAAATGTATTTCTGGTCCATTCCACCCAAAAAGGACTAAATGCTTGATAGGCTATAAAAACTGAACCCCTAGGAGTAAGTCAGTATAATGGATATTTCCTGAAAGCTGAAGACGTCCTCTCTTAGGATAAATAGAAATAGGAAGTATACCGTTATTGAAAAGTTTTTTGACAGCCAATTTTTAATGCGTGGACTTGGCCAATTGTACGCTTTGGGAAAAACTTACCCATATATATATATATATATATATATATATATATATATATATATATATATATATATATAAATATATATATATATATATATATATATATATATATATATATATATATATATATATATATATATATATATATATATATATATATATATATATATATATATATATATATATATATATATATACATATATATTATCGGTTCATCTTGCAGCGGTCCTTCTGTGGTTGTTTGCCGGGCTACGTAAGATCTATTCTCTCTGGTAAGTACACACATATGCCGGGTTGTCTTGGTAGTTCTTGTAATGTTAGTTGCCAAGTATGGTCTTAAACATTTACACAATCAATAAATGATGTGTTCCATTCATTTATCGTCATCTTTGACAATACATACTTTATATACATTGATCCTTCAATAACGTTACTTTGTGTCAATTAGTTCTTCTGTTGTCCTTGAGTGAACACATATTTCTATCAACTATATATATATATATATATATATATATATATATATATATATATATATATATATATATATATATATATATATATATATACATATATATGTATTTATATATGTATATATATGTTTATATACATATATATATATATATATATATATATATATATATATCTTAGAAACTTCTATTTGATCACCGATCAGTCTCTTTGTATGTAGTGTTGTTTTAGAGTAGCTCCTACGTAGCCCGGCAAACAGTCACAGAAGTACCGCTGCAAGATGAACCGATATATATATATATATATATATATATATATATATATATATATATATATATATATGTATACATGTATACATACATACATATATACATATATATATATATATATATATATATATATATATATATATATATATATATACATATATATATATATATATATATTGAGAACATATGTATGTATATATATGTTTACATGCATATATATATATATATATATAAATGTATACATGTATACATATATATATATGTATATATATTGAGAACATATGTATGTATATATATATATATATATATATGTTTACATGCATATATATATATATATATATATATATATATATATATATATATATATATATAATTATGTATACATGTATATATATATATATATATATATATATAATTATGTATACATGTATATATATATATATATATATATATATATATATATATATATATATATATATATATTGAGAACATATGTATGTATATATGTATGTATACATGTATATATATATATATATATATATATATATATATATATATATATATATATATTGAGAACATCTTAAGGAGAACACGGAATTGAATTTGGTGGATTGGATGTTTGTTTAAAGCATGGAATATTGATCAGATAAGTAGTATTATTACGTTTATGTTAAACATAAACTTACAAGAGACCTTGTTTATGCAATAGTCGCTGTTAAAGTTAACCATAGGAGTAAGTTAGGGTAGTTTACATAGTAGATCTCCGAAGACTTGGTAACGCGAGTGATAATTAAGGTTTGTTGTGATCAGTTGTTTGGGTACATAATACGAAGTAATTTAGTACATACTAATATTTTGTTTTTAGCAACATTTGTTGTTAAAAGTTAGCCGTAGCCATATGTAGTAATTCAATATAATTTAAAGAAGGTCATTGAAATTTCGTTAGTGCGAGCGATATGACGTTTGTTGTCGTCAGCTGTTACGCAGAAAATAAGTTGCAAGTCAGTAGTTATGTTTAATTAAGACTTAAGTAATATAGCATAAAGTGTGTATTACAAAAAAGTCTTTGTGAAGATAACCTAGTGTAAATTGTAAACATTACTGATTATAAAGAAATGTAAATTGAATTTCTAATATGGCGCCGTGCAAACGCCAATTAAAGGCGAAACGTAATTTGACATGCTCTAGCTGCGACAGCAGGATAGGCTTTGCAAAGTCCGGGTGTGTAAATTCGTGGGCAGAGGTTCAGGCAGATGATTTTCATTTCATATGTAGGGGGTTTAACATAGTGAAATGTCTGCAGGAGCAGGTAAATGAGTTAAGATATATGATTTTGATGATGACAGGGCAGGATGAGAAAGAAGAGAGCAGCGGTGGTGAGAACGAGGAAAGCAGAGGTGGTGAGAATGAGGAGAGGAGAGGTGGTTCGAACAAGGAGAACAGAGGCAATGTGAGGGAGAAAGCTGGTTAGAAGAAGAAAGATGGAAAAAGGAAGAATGTGCAATAAAAGGAAGATAACCGAGTGAGTGGAGAGGGATTGTCAGGTGGTAAGATGGTCAAGAATAACAAGAGCAGAGAAAATGAGCAGACTGTGGATCAGAAGAAGAAAGATGACAGGAGGCAGAGTATGCAACAAAAGAAAGGTAAACGGGTGAGTGGAGAGGGATTGTCAGGTGGTAAGACAGTACAGATTAATGATAGAAGAGAAAGGGAGCGTAGTGTGGGGCAGGAAAGGAGCTTTGCTGATGTTGTATCACAGGGGAAGATAAGGAAAGCCCGGATATTCATGGGTGATTCTATCATTAGAAAAGTGGATAAAACAGAGGAGATGACATAACTGTATGCCTACCAGGGATAAAACTAGCGGATGTAGCAGAGAAAGCAGGACATATCATGAGTGGTGGCACGGTAGGTGCTGTTCTCGTGCATGTGGGAAAGAACAATGCCGAGAAGGAGGGTACGTCGGCCATCGTTGGTAAGTACAGGAGGTTGGTCAAGACACTTAAAGAGGCACGAATTGGACAGATTGAATTGTCGGGGTATTACCGGTAACGGGATGCAGGGATGAGGAGTATAGGAACGGTATGAGGATGGCGATCAACACACAAGTACAGAAGGTACGTATGGAGGAGGGAGTAGGCTTCGTAGAATTTTTTTAAAACTTTGTGGGAAGAGATTACTTTTTCATGAGCGATGGACTTCATCTGACAGGGAAGGGTGCTGCAATTCTTGGGTGTGAGTTTGTCAGAGTTGTTGACGAGGGCACAGGTACCATAAATTATTTAAACTAGATGCGCAGGGGGAACTGACAGAGAAAACTCAAAGGAGTACTACTACAAATACACATCCAACGAAATGTTCACCAATAATTTCAGACAATGAACTTAAATGTGTGTGTGCCTAAATGCCAGGAGCTTAGTAAATAAAACAAGTGAGTTAGACATTATGGTAGCAGATATTGACCCTCACGTAATAGGTATCACAAACTCATTGGCAAATAAAGATATAGTAGATGCTGAATTAGCACTGACATGTTTAGGAATAGAGTAATTTTATATATTAAAGAATCTATCCAAGCATATGAAATGACACTGAAAAGTGAAGCAGATTGTGAGGAAGCAATTTGATGTAACATAGTTACCAAGAACTCAAGAACATTAACAATAGGAGTAGTTTATCGTAGTCCTAACATAGGACAAGAGGAAGATGTAAAATTACAAAAGGCGATAAAGGAGGTGAGCAAGGGAGAATGTGTTATAATGGATGATTTTAACCATGGCCATATACAATGGAAATCATTAGAGAGTGCTCGGGGTGACGACCATCAGTTTCTACTTCTAACACAGGATTATTTCCTTACTCAACATGTCTTGGAACCAACCAGATGTGGGAATGTGTTAGAATTAATGCTGTCTTCTCAAAATGAATTAGTTGACTATGTTAAAGTACACGAACCTTTGGGGTCAAGTGACCATAGCCAGATCCATTTTAATATAAAAATAAAAACAAGGACTACATATAAAAAACAATGGAGGAGGAACCTCAACAAAGGCAAATATAAAAAAGATGAGAACATATCTAGCAAATATAGATTGGAATGACTTGCTGAAGAACAAGACAGAAAAAACAGAACGCTGGACTTGTTTAAAATATGAGATTGAGGGCATTACTGAGAATTTTTTTCCATTAAGAAAACAAGGGAAAGGAAGAAAGGCCTGTCTAAAGAGGCTATTCGAAAAATTGCTCACAAGCAGATGCCGTGGAGGTATGTAAACATACTGGAAATGTAGAAGACTACACAAACTACAAAGAGGCACTTAACCTAGCTACAACTGAAATTAGAAAATTCAAAAGAACCTTTGAAGAAAAATTGGCAGGTAATATAAAAAAATGACAGCATGAGTTTCTATGCTTATGTAAGGAGTAAACAGAAAGTTCGAGATAAGGTCGGACCACTGGAAAACAACAGTGGAAACATAATTTCCGACTGGTTTCAAATGACAGATGTCCTGAATGAGTATTTCAGCTCAGTTTTTACCACATAAGATATCAGCTTACTTCTACTTCCAAATACTAAATCAGGGCGGTAAATCAGTACATTTAGGGCAGTTATTGTAACTACTGAAATTATAGCAAAGAATGGAAAGAAGCAAACATCACGCTGCTATTTAAGAAGGGAACGAAGAACAAGCCAGAAAATCACAGACCAGTGAGTTTAACATCAGTTGTATGTAAATTACTCGAAACATTAATTAGAGACCACATGGTGGAATTCCTTGTAAAACATAAATTAATTAATAAATTAAATGTGTTCATAAAAGCAAGGTCACGTTTAACCAACCTCTTATGCTTTTTGGAAGAAATTACAAAGTGGGTAGATGACGGGTCACCAGTGGATGTTGTCTATTTAGATTTTCAGAAAAGTTTCGAGAAAGTGCCACATCAAAAACTATTATTTAAACTAAAAGCCCATGGTATAGGTAATGGTGTAATCAACTGGATAGAAAAGTGGTTTACGCACAGAAGACAGAGAGTAATCGTAGATGGTGATATTTCAAACTGTAAATCTGTTTTGAATTGGGTACCATAGGATCAGTATTAAGCCCTATACTCTGTTTAAATATACATACATATATATATATATATATATATATATATATATATATATATATATATATATATATATATATATATATATATATATATATATATATATATATATATATATATATATATAAATGATTTGGAAGATGACATATCAAGCAAAGTACTGAAATTTGCAATTGACACAAAAGAATTCAGAAAGGTTACAAATCATACAGATAAACAAAGTTTACAGGATGATCAATATAAATTAGTTAAATGATCAGAAAAATGGCAAATATTATTACATTTTGGGAAGGGTAAATGCATACACATAGAACATGGAAACATGGTCGAAGAATATAAAATGGGGGGTGCTATACTAGGTAGAATCACACAAGAAAAGGACTTAGGAGTAACATTTAGTGCTGACATAAACTTTTCAGAACAATGTGGGATTGATGCTTCGAAAAGAAATCAAATTCTAGAGCTAATTAGGAGAACTATCACGTATAAGGAGAAACAGCTAATTGTACCCCTGTACAAAGCAATGGTTAGACCACATTTGGAATATTGTATACAAGCATGGAGGCCGTGTCGTAAGAAGGATATAGACAAGCTAGAAAGAATACAAAGAAGAGCAACTGAAATTATCCCAAAATTGAGAGACCTTAGTTACGAAAGTCGCTTATTACAATGTGGTTTGACAACAACTAAAATAGTGAACGGTTATGAGGTTGTTGATTGGAATATGTTCTTCAAACTTAAAGAAGACAGTAGAACCAGAGGACACAAAGCAGCATTAGTTAAGGAATAGTGTAGGATGGACGTGAGAAAGTACTCTTTCTCACAGAGGGTGATAAATGAATGGAACAAACTGATTGTGTTAATGTTAGTAATGTGAATATGTTTAAAATATATATAATTGACATAGAGCTATGCATAGATGGTAAAATTGTTGGACTCTCTATAAGCCAATGGCTTCCTTGTCACTTGCCATCTGGAACTTGTTGTTTGGGATGGCAATCTTGTTAAATCTTGTTAAAAATCTTGTTGAGCCGCATTTTTTTATACGTTTTCCACAACTAAGGTCCCGAGAGAGTTTAGTTTATCTCCTCCATACTCTTTCTCTTATTACTGTTGGCTTATTTGAAGAACCACGTATAGTATGGATAATTTTTATGAAATACGTTCCTACGATTGCGTTCAATAGTATATTTGCGTTACATGTGCTCTTGTGTTGATGTATCATACTTTCAAAATTATTCGTATTCGAATATTAGTAAACAATTTATAATGTAGTCGTATTTGAATACTTCAGGATAAGGTTATCATCAGAATCCTTCGAAAATGCTACTGTTTATGGAAGAATTTGTGTAATTTAACTTGAACACACTGCAATCAATATTCACAGAAACTACTGCTATCAAAAATGCACCGAGAAAACTCTACTTACGTCAAGGCCACCACGAGCGGCGAGACGTCAAGAAATAACACGACAGATATTGTGTCAACAAAGAGTGACAGCGGTACGTAGATGTAAATTTTCGATATACGACACCGCAGATGTTGACACCACCACCGGTGACACGGCTTAGTGAAATAACACAGCAGATATTGACACTACCATCGCCTACACCATCGCCATTTCTCCCTTTGCACACCTACATACATACATATATCCATACATACATACATATATGCAGACAAGCATGCCTACATACATACATACATACATACATACATACATACATACATACATACATACATACATACATACATACATACATACATACATACATACATACACCACACATACAAACATACACACACATAT
>BSQZ01000028.1:5611910-5689410 GCA_033239005.1 Lamellibrachia satsuma
GTACATACAAAAACATTACATACAATAACATGACCATCTAAACAAATTTATTTTTCAGCGGATACATTGGACATTGACTTTCCCCAATCACGCCGTTGGTCCTCACTTGACATAGACGGTGTGCACTCTGGCAGATCTAGAAGCAGCTTCGTCTCCCCGTCACCACCTGACGCGATTCTAGCTGAAGTGACAGAATCACGGGCAACTTGCCCTGATATCCTCCGCAAATGTGAGTTGTAAGTTAGCTGTTCGTCCGCGTCTTTTTCTGGCATCTTTACCCGCTTTCAGGTTCGTTCTAATTGTTTGAAGTTGGTCACATAATTCAAAATTGCGTTAACTTATTGGGATATTGACATGTAAGGCTGACTGGGCGATTACTGTACATTTTACGTGTTGAATTTTAAGCTGTTGGTTCTACGCCCTTGAACACATGGATTAAGACCATCGCTTTGTTCGTGCTATTGCTACTGCTGCTGGTGCTGCTGACGCTCATATATTATGACCACAATAAAGCAAGACAAGTGTGAGTATTCAACCCGGCTCACGTCCGCCTGCTATTGTCACAAACAAATCGTTGTTCTGCTCTAAACAAAGCATTCGATATTCAAGATTACAATTATCATTCTCTCTGTTAGTTGAGGCACACACGCCCACACGCACACGCACACGCACACGCACACGCACACGCACACATCTTGAAAACAGTATGTATTCAAAATATTTAAATGTGAATTATATTACAATCAAAAAGAGCAAATAGATTTCAAAATACGTGACCGCATGTAGAATAGCTTTATGCAATTCTGTATGAAAGATAACTAAATTATACTGACGTTGTGCGGTGACTTGATTAGATGAATGCAGACCTTAAAAAGGAGGGGTGCCCAGTTTCCAAAACACGACACCAGGTGATAGGACACATAATTATCAAAATGCCTGCAGGATACATCCACCCACCCACCCACCCACCCACCCACCCACCCACCCACCCACCCACTCTATACGTGTCTCTACAAGACCACACATATTAATCAAAACGTTTGCAAATTTTCATAATTTGCATGGCTACTCTCACATGGCCTTGGCATGTGACTTGTTGTCGTTGTTATGTGTCACATGACCCTTGTCGTGTGGCTGGTAGCCATCTATATTTTTAATGATTTGCCATGCTTTAATCAAGAAGGAGGTAAATACTAAAAACGTCACACAGATGAACATCGTCGTCAGATGAGTGAGAAAGAGCGGCGCGAGCGAGCTAATGAAACAACAGTTCTCATTTCGTCGACTTCTGAAGATTCCGAAGGAGCATTCAGCATGGAAGAATATTACGTTGTTATGCATGGTCCATCAATTATCCATTGAGATGGTAAACTTCTTCCACAAATAAAATGAAAAGATCACGTAGAACGGCTGCCTATTCTAGTTCCCCCAGGAGAAGGAAATCAACTTTTAGTAGTTCTCTATTTGTGGCAGAGGATCAGGTGACGAGATGGAGACAGCAATAACGACATCAACCAAATCTTGGAACTTGGAAGACTGCAAGCTGCTTTCTGTGTTTGCCTACGATGGTCCAGTGGCCCCAATATATTATTCTTCGTGATTTTTAAAGAACAACGGGGCTGCATAAACCAAAACTGGTTCAGCACAGCACGTGATTATATTGCCACGGCAAACACTGTTTCTGGATTATGGTAAGATATATTATTGTTTGCTGGAGAACAGCTGCGAACTCAACAACCTAGAGACAAAGTGAACTTTCCTCGGAGATCTGCCCATACTGGGTGTCCGGTTTATGATTCCAGGTGCGATGCATCGCACCAGATGGATGACAAAAGCGCAATATGCTGTCAAAGTGTTCGTTCACATATATCGTTCACAGTTCAAACTCACCGCGAGGGAGGAGATGGCCCTGCAACGTATTTACATCTCCGCTGTTACGGTATACGCTCACGCCCGATACAACGCCGCGCTTCCCACCTTAGCAGCAGCAAATTAACTTTCATCATGACATTCTCATTTAGTGTCAAATAAAGAATTAGAAAATGTTCTCGTAACTTTTGATTTATATGTGTAGCGTCGTAGAAACGTGCATAGGGTATTATGGGGAATATGGTCTACCTTTGGTAGCGACCCCTAAACATCGATAAATTCCGTTAACATTTTGGCAGGTTGGTTTTTCCAGTAATTGTAAAAGAATTGAGGGGTGTCCCGAAAGGAAGTTTAACTTTTACTTAAAAATTAGAGGCAATGCTACCAGTACTGCCATTTGTCTGGAGGCGTTCAATGGCGGTATGCATGTGTTCGACACGTTCGCACAAGTTCAAACTAGAATGCCTAAATATCAAGACAATGGTTGGTGGCATGAATTTACAAACCATGAATTTGTGAAATATATTACATATTTAAAGAACAAGGATTTATGTAATTTGCTTTTATTTATTTTATTTATACTTTGTTATTTATAGTATATATATATATATATATATATATATATATATATATATATACTATAAATTATATATATATATATATATAATTTACAATATATAATATAAATTAAATTAAAAACAATTTAAACTTTACACACACACACACACATATATATATATATATATATATATATATATATATATATATATATATATATATATATATATATATATATATATATATATATATATATATATATATATATATATATATATATATATATATATATATATATATATATATATATGCATATATATATATATATATATATATATATATATATATATATATATTTTATTTCTTGCCCCTCCCTGAAAAAATTCCTGCGGACGCCTCTGGGTGCTCAGGCACCTGATGGACATCCCGTGGCCCATGACTTGACAGTAAACGATATATTTCCTTACACTATTTAACAAGATTAACAAGATTGCCATCCAAAATTAAAACATATTTGTGACAAGTGGTCAATGAAACCATTGGCTTATCAAGAGTCCAACAAGTGTAATAAGAAATATTGCCCGCCCTTATCACGTATCTGTCGAATTTATTTTTAAACACCCTGTGTGAGAATGAGCAGTTTCTCATGTCCAACGTACACTGTTAACTTATCTTAACCATAATTATTTCTTATAGCATCTCAACAAGTGAAAACAGAACTGATGCTACTACTGCACATAGCACGCCAGTGAGTGACAACAAGACGACTGAGATTCCAAGCAATACAACAACAACAGCTGGCGTCCAGTCGACGACCATGAACGGTGACTACTCCGACTTGTGTGCGTGTGAACACGGCGGTAGTTGCATCGAGAGCTCGGATATGTACGAAATGGATCAAGAGTGCGTCTGTTTGCCAGGGTTCCGGGGCCCCAATTGCGAGTGTAAGTGACGTCGTCGCCTTCGATCAAGAACTATCAGGAATCAGGAATCAGGAAACGTTTATTTGTCCCAACGCAAAATACAACAGTCAGTACATATTCTAAGTTGACATGATTATAAGATGTTTTCTATAGTAAAATAAAAGCATTCACTGATAAACGACTTGAAACAGAATATTAGGAAGCGTAACATTATGAGTAAATGTTAAATGTGTACATGGGACGGGATACTCTAACAAAGACCACATTTGGTCGCTATCGTTGGAGCCACCCTAATTTTACTTACTTGGAAACCTATTGATAATTTGTACAAAACAGTTCCTGTAATATACTAAATAGCACCTTTGAGAGGTAGATCGCCCGTGAATCGTGCGAGACGGTGGCGGAGTATTTTGCTCCTCCGCCAGGTGTCGAGTACGATTCGCTGGGCGATTCACTTCACAAAGGTGCCATTTATACTTTATTTCACTCGCCTTAAATTAAATTAAAAGTTGGCGGCTTTTCTTATATGTACATCAATAATAATAAATACATGCGTACATGCGTGTGTGTGTTTTATGTATGTATGTATGTATGTATATATGTATGTATGTATGTATGTATGTATGTATGTATGTATGTATGTATGTATGTATGTATGCATGTATGTATGCATGTGTGTGTGTATGTGTGTGTGTGTTTGAGTTTTTTGTGTGCGTGCGTATGAATGTGTATATGTGGAATGAGTGAGTGTATGTCGTTTTGATTGTATTGTTTTGTATTTTAGATATTGTCGAGAACTCCGCGAATGTGAAACTCTTTGCCGTTTTAATTTTATCATTGCTGATCTTGGTCATAGTGACAATTCGCTATCAGTGGAAGAAAGAGTGAGTACGATTCAATCCGAGTCATGTATGTATATACTCATCCGACATCCCTCGTAGCTGCTACAAACGATAAACCAAATACCCGGTCTTCATCCAACAACTGTCTGGCACATGGCATTCAAAGCAAAACCAACGTAAACATTTTTGTCTCATCACTAAAGAAATGTGTTATACTGCGGTAGGGCAATATAGCTGAATAGTAATGCCTTCCATCATGTCTCTTTCTTCACACACATTAGTGTTCTTTCTTTTAATGCTCCCATCTTCCTTGCTTGGCATCATTCCATGCATGCATTACCTTTTTTGCTATACCATCTAATTGTACATTTATGATTACTGTTAGTATTGGTGTTATTATTGTTAGTATTGGTGTTATCATTGTGTACACACATCTGTTTCAATATAGCAGTTGAAACTATACGTTACACATGAACGATATGGCAATATGAATGCGGTGTTGATAGCTACCAGTAACAAATACTTTCTTAATCTCATATTGCTATCTTGTACACAAACAGGTTGCACTTTTGGACCCGCTTATATATGTATAAATATGACTGATGTACTGATGTTTAGTGTTAGTGTATGTTTAGTGTTAGTGTATGTGTGGGTGTGTGTACTCTTATGCAACTCCAAAATATCTCTCCCACTCTGATGATTTAAATCCGTAATCTGCATCATCGTGAATGTAGGTAGTAAATGTCAGCTAGTTGTGCTAATGGATGAGCCGTGCAGCAGTTTACGTATTTAGCTCCGGTAAACCACACTCACGCAATACTTGACAGTATTCATTAAGCTACGGTGATTTTCACCATAATTACGTGAGCATATGAACCATAGTGTACCCTTTGTAATATGTTGTGTCATAACGTGTACAGTATTGCATTGTATGCACAGCGAGAGACAAAAACGTGACAGAGCTAACATGAAGAAGTTTAGGAAGCGGACACGACTGGTCACCTTTGACCCGACCTTATCTTACATATACCACCTCAACGACGACAACGGCGCAGCCAGGTGACGTATATAATATACACCATATATATTGTTTGGAATCTAATTTAGTGTGTGTGTGTGCGTGTGTGTGCGTGCGTGCGTGTGTGCGTGCGTGTGTGTGTGTGTGTGTGCGCGCGTGTGTGTGCGTGTTTGTGTGTGTGTGTGTGTTTCTGTATGTTTGTGTCTGTTTGTGTGTGATTGTGTGTTTGTTTAGTGTTATTGTATGTGTGGGTGTATGTACGTGTATATTTGTGTGTATAAAATATATACGCAATATATATATATATATATATATATATATATATATATATATATATATATATATATATATATATATATATATATATATATATATATATATATATATATATATATATATATATATATATATATATATATATATATATATATATATATATATATATATATATATTAAACAAATTTACATAGAACAATAATAATGATAATATAACATATAATAGCATTAATAATAGCATTAATAATAACATTAATAATAAAAGTAGCAGTAACAGTAGTAGTGGTAGTAGTAGTAGTAGTAGTAGTAGTAGTAGTAGTGAGAGTAGTAGTAGTAGTAGTAGTAGTAGTAGCAGTAGTAGTAGTAGTAGTTGCAGTTGCAGTTGCAGTAGCAGTAGCAGCAGCAGCAAAATTTCCCGTTGAATTCCTTCTCGCATGATGATATCACAAACATGTTTGTTTGTATTTCTGTATTTTATTGAGAGTTTAGTCTCTACTAATAACGTAATTCAAACTGTCTGTGTATTACCCACCACACATGCTGTCAGTTGGTCTGAACTGGTACTGTCCACCGTGGAAGGGATGCCGGAGGTGAGGAGGAAAAGACGTTGGAAGGAAGCAAGACCGAAATCAGGGAAGGAAGCAAGACCGATATTAGGGAAGGAAGCAAGACCGAAATCAGGGAAGGAAGCAAGACCGACATTAGGGAAGGAAACAAGAGCGAAATCGGGGAAGGAAGCAAGACCGACATTAGGGAAGGAAGCAAGAGCGAAATCGGGGAAGGAAGCAAGACCAAAACCAGGTGTCACGAACCATCAACAAATAAAGCGAGAATGCGTCGCAAAAGTATTTTGAGGAATCCAACATTGAAATTCCGCGTGAAACATGTGCCAATCAAGGTCGACGATGATATCTTTATAAATCTAACGTAGCTCTTTTAACCCCAAATCCGTAGGCTGCGTAAGTCAAACGTTGCTCTGTTGGCATCAGCGCTATAGGCTGTATAAGTCAAACGTTGTTCTGTTAATGTAAAACTTGTAGGCTGTGTCAATCAAAGTTGCAATGTTAACCTCAAGGTTGCAGCCTGTGTAAGTTAAACGTTACACGGTTAAGATCGATGTAGGCTGTGTAAGTTAAACTTTGGTCGGTTAATATCAACGCTGCAGTAGGCTGTGTAAGTTAAACGTGGCTCGGTTAACACCAACGATGTAGGTTGTCCGGGTCAAACAGTGCTCAGTTTACATCAACACTGTAGGTAGTGCAACTTAACGTTTTTTTCGGTTTACGTGAACGCCGTAGGCTATGTAAGTCAAATGTTGTTCGTTTAACATCAACGCTGCAGGCAGCGTAAGTCAAACGTGGCAATCAGCATAGCTGGTATCCGGATGTCTGGATTCGTTATCGAGCTAAACGTCGGCGGGCTAAAGACGTGGATGAGCTTTAGGTTTTGACGCAACGCAGTCAGGAAGGCTATTACTGAACAAAACTGTCGTTGTCAATCGATGGTGGGCGTAGTCGTAAGAACTCTTATGGGATGGCGACAGTTAAATGAGCGATTATCGAAGCTATGGATTGCTGCTGCTTTACTGCTAAGTCATATTTCTTTTTTATTTGCTCCTGTCGAGGCATCGCCGAAATCGGAATTTTTTTCGAAAGTTGCTGAGCCGCGTGTAAACTGGTATTGCACATGACCGTTATTGAACCAATCAGCTTGTAATCTACATCCTGATTGGTTGCAAGCTTACAGTGCCGAGCAAGCAGCTGTTGAGCCTGAGGCTGTCGTGCGAACAAAAACATATCGCAATGCCAAAATATTTGGAAAAACGAATTAAACAGCAGGGCGTCGCAAAACAAATATGAAAAAAATAACAGGGCGTCATGTAAAAAAGCAAGGCAATCATTTTGGTACCGAAAACCACAGGGCGTCACCAAAAAGGACAGGGCGTAACGCCCTGCATATTCGACCTAGGCAGAACACTGGATAATCAGTTTGCATCACTGAACATCGTGATACATCGCGATAGATGGAGGCAATACAATATGGAATAACTGTTATCCGGGATCTAAACCTGTGTTTACGACAGGTTATGTCGGTACCCAGGTTGCAGCTTGCTTGCCCGGGGTAAGGCAAGCGTAACGTGGGGCAAAGTTCCCCCAACCCCCAGGGAAAGCGCACTTCCCGCAGATCCAACTATTAGTGCCGCTATCTTCAAATAAACTAATGTAACGTGATGCCAAACCAATTTGGGCTCGATTTGCTAGTTGCTAGTCCATGAGCATTGCAGTGGGACTTCGAAATGGAAAATAGTACAAAGCATATTTTTCAGGATATTTGCAAAATGGCAGGTTGAACAACATATAAAAAAGTCCCATTGTTTCCCCTATGTGCGTTTCTTTCAACGAGGCTAGATGCATGGAAACAATAATAGATTGTAAGACACCCACATATATTACTCCTGGTTATTTAGAGCAAGTTGACATCTCTGTGTGAATCATAGACATAAATAGAACACCCGTTAGTAAAACAAGACCGCTGAGCTCTTATCAGTTGACACATGATAAAGTGATGCCAGCTTGGACCTGTGACATTCATACTACTGCACGGCAAGAACCCACTGGAGGCCCAGTGTTTATATTGTACAGCACCCAGTCTTCATCATATATCTATAGATATACAGTATTAATAAGAGATTATTACTACATAACTATATATACCTAATACCTTATTACGTGCACAATCTATCCATGCACCTTGTATATCAAATATCATGACATATTAACTATAACAGTAGCACCACTAAACATGATCGAAACTGAACTTTCTGAAATGCTCTATACATGTATTAGCTAATGATTGCAAGTGGTCAAAATCTCATTAAGCCTTGCTGGACATTCTTCTCTAAGGTCCCAAAAATATTCTTTTCCCATCTTCCAACACATTCCCCAGCTGCTCCATCACAGCCATTTCCACCTGCAGATCAAGATCTTTCTCAAATGTTATCTGGCCAACTTAATTAATTGCCCAAGGACACGCCTCATGTAAAGACATGTGCTCTCTCATTTAAGCTGTCAATTGTTTTAGTAGGCAACCTTTCACATGGTTTGTCAAACAAATGCATAGAATGCAATGAATGTTGCAATGTGTACAGAATGAGTTAAATGATAGTGGTTCATACAACGAAGAAAAGGCAAACGACGACCAAAAAGGGGAGAGCCTCATTAAATGCAGGTGACTTAATAAAACAAAATCTTATTAATGAGCTGACATCTAGTAGAGTTTAAAAAAAGAGTTTCAAATATGCATACACGCACGCACACATTATTTATAAAACTGAATCCTACCCCTATAACATTTTATGTTCCACCCAATCAATGTGACTACTGGGAAACACTTATTGTATGCTCCCCCAATAAAAACAAACGTATCTGTAATATATTGATATTTCAGAACATTTTCGAAACTGTTACATTCATTCACATATACACTAACACAGCACAAATATTTGCGACATAAATTACCTGAAAATAACGAGATGTTAGATCCTGTCTTCTGTCGATTCTTACATCTGTAAGACACACAGGAAATAACCATATTCGTTGTCCCACAACTTTCTCCAGCAAGCCTCCAAAATGTTTGTCTTGAAGAGTTTAACACTAATGCATGATGCTCACTCCAGTATGAACAACCCAACTGCCCACACTTATAACACAACTGCTGGGACCACCCTCACCCAAATTATTTACCAGTCTGGTGGCCATGCCCCATTAAGAACAAATGCCAATGACAAATCTTCAAGTTAATTAGTTCTTGGTGTCATCGTCACTGGCTACTAGCCCGATAAGTTTATACTTCTCTGGTAGCCACCTCTTCTTCATTGCTTTTGTTTGCCTTATATTGTACATGATGACGGTGAGGAGGAAATAAATTAACTCACTCACTCACTCACTCACTCACTCACTCACTCACTCACTCACTCACTCACTCACTCACTCACTTACATATGTTAGACAACTATTTGTAACATGCTATGTTCACACTATAAACCGTACTATCATATGTATCATGCAGTGGATGCAACTGTTTCTGCCGTGCAATGAAATGCCGGCCAGTGGTCCACAACCGCTTCACTGCAGTGAGCTGGCTTGTCGCTCTTGTTTATAGGGGGGTGATTAATTATGTAACTCTAGGGTGTGAATGCATGTATTGATTTCCTGGCCAAAACACTACCCCATCCTATTAGGACGCGAGTCGGTATTTTGTCAAACAAATACATATTAATACAAAAATCGAACCCTTCATCCATTTTAAAATGAGACGTTACTGTGACACCCACACACGTTACTCGTGGCCAGTTTAAGCAACTTCACATCTCTCTGTGCGTACAAGCATTGATTTCTTCAACAAAACACTACCCCACCTCGTAATGTCAGGAATGCCTATTTTATCAAATAATTATATATTAAGATAACGTTGTAGCCATTTATCTATATTTATCTATATGATATTGGTTTGGTTAGCTACTGTGGCATCAACGAGTATTACTCCTTGTCATTTTATGCAATTTGACATTTCTCTGTGGATGCTGGTATTGATATTCTGGCGAAAACGTCCTCCACCCTGTAATGTCAACAGTGCAGGTTTTGTCGAATAAGGGAAGTGGTTGGTCAAGAAGACGAAACGTGCAGCGATAAAGATATGCAAATTAGCTCAAAATGAATAATGTCAGTGAATGTCACAATAACAAAAACAAAATTAACTTGCCTAAACTTGGTTAACTAACTTGTTATCTTACTGTGTATTTGTTTGTTTGTCTTTTACCTACAGATAGGTGCGCCGTTTCCACAATAGCAAAAACAAAATTTAATTTGGCTAAATTGTTACAATTGTATGTTAGTGTTTATTTTAGACCAAGAATGCACTACGAACTTTACAGCGGAGTGTTTCTGGCCAGGAAATCAATACCTGCCCACACGGGGAGATGCCAAATGACTCAATATGATCAAGAGTAATGCCAGTGGATTAATATACCTGGCCACACGGGGAGATGCCAAATGACTCAGTATGATCAAGAGTAATGCCAATGGATTAATCTGGTTAACTTTCTTACTTATCCTCTTCATGCCGTGTGGCACAAGACTCCCACACGATTTCGCCAGAACCCCCTGTCTCGGGCTCTCCTTGCTGCTGTGCCCCATATAAATCCAGCAGCCTTCAGTTTTTCTTCTATTGTTCGTCGCCACGTTATTTTCGGCCTGATTCTTTTCTGTTTCCTTCTAGCGTCCAGGTTGGCCCTGCTCGTTTTGCTGGCAGGTCGTTGTTCATCCTGTAGACATGATCAAGCCATGTCATGTCCATCGTCTCTTTTTCAGGATGAGGCAGATGTGTTGTTGTTTTGTTACATGGTGGAGTCTGGTGTTGAAGATGGTCTCGGGCCAGTACACTTTCTGTACATTCTTTAGGCAGGTGTTGTGGAAGCTGGAAAGGCTATTAGTGTCTTGTTGTGTCATGCGTCAGCACTCTAAGCCATAGAGGAACACAGACAGGACATTACTGTGGTAGATTCTGAGTTTGGTCTTTTGGGAGTATACTGAGGATCTCCATAGTAGCTGTAGATTTGCAAATGCTGACCTGGCTTTTCCCAATTGTGTCTTTGTCTGCACCTCCTTGGAGACTGATAATGCTGCCCAGGTAAGTGAACTTTTTGATCACGATACGTTGCTGTATCAGGTTGCTGTTTGTTGATACTTTTGTCTTGTTTGCATTGACTGAGAGACCAATGGAACTGGCTTGTTTCTGTAGTTTGTTTTTTTTTTTTTGTAGTGAGTTTTCTAGTGTGAGAAGGCAGAGCGAGGTCATCTGCATATATTAAATCTTCGAATGAAGAGCAAAGGCTCCATCTGATGCCAGTCCGCTGTTGGTTGATCATTTTTTTTGTAGCCCAGTTGATGGCTAGGGTGACTAGAAACGATGACGGGACACATCCTAGTCGGACGCCGGATTTCACAGTGAATTTGGTTGTTGAGTTTCCTATACTACAGGAGAAGTTCCTGTAGAAGATCTGGATGAGTTTCACCAGCTCTTCTGGAATTCCATAGGGTCTCGGGATTTTCCAAAGGCTCTCTGGCGAATGCTTTTTTTCAAAATCTATGAAGATGACGTAGATTTCTCTGCCGTTCATTGCATTGACCTAGAATATTCCACAAAGTGAAGATGTGTTCGGTTGTTCCTCTCCCTTTTCTTAAGACTGCTTGTTCTTGGCGGAGAAGCTTGTCTACTCTTGTTTTCATCATGATTTTTGAGAACATTTGATTTGGTATGGAGAATATAGTAATTACCCTCCAATTGCTGCAGACTGCAAAGTTCTCTTTCTTCGGTAATTAGATTATCCTCCCGTGTGTCCAGTCAACAGGCAGTTCTTTTTTTTTCATATCTCCATAAAGAAAGGTTGTAAGATCTCGGCTACTGTTTCTTGGTCAGTCTTGAACAATTCTGCACATAATGAATCTGTTCCTGGAGCTTTGTTGTTCCCCAGAGTGGCTATTGCTGCTTTAATTCCTGCTTTCTTTGATGGGGACGTTCCTATTTCCAGGTCTCTTTCTGCAGGTTGGATGTCTGCTGGGTGGATCCCGTCTGTTTCATTGAAGTGTTCTGTCCATCTTCGTTCTTGTTCCTCTTCATTTGTCAGCAGCCTTCCATCTTTGCCCATGACTGGGGGGTTGACTTTGTAGTTGGTGTTTCCACAAATATGGTTAAAGGTTTACAATTATCGTGAGGCAGGTAATGGTGTTCACATAAGATAGGATTTTTAACTTTTGATCTTAAATCTGTCCAACCGGGGTATATAGGATAAGGATAAGGATAATGATAAATTTTATTTGTCCCAACAGCAAAAGACATAGATAAATTATATTGAGTGGCAATATAAATTATATAAATACATATGATACATGCACATATAGAACTGTACAATATATAATAGCAACTAATAAATCATCAATAAAAGTAATACATTATGCAACAACAACCAAAAAAAAAAACATTTGCTGTGGGAAGGGAGACTCCTACTAAGACCAACAATGGTCGCTATCGTAGGAGCCACCCAAACTAACAATAACAATAAACATATATTCCCTATACATATATTTCTACATTAAAAAAGTAGAGAGCATGTTTGGTTTTTTGTCTGTGTCTTACATATAATCAATTTAAGTGTGTGATGATGTGTTGTACTGGTGTGTTTTATGTTTTATTTTCGCCTGTACGCGTGTAAGCATGTGTGCAAGTATACAAATTGAAAAGTTTAATTGTGATTGCATGAACTGTGTTATGCTCATTCATAATTTATTTAATTTAGTTGGCATATATAGCAATTTAGGAGAGTGCATGTGTCATTATATTTTTGTAGCATGTAATTTTTGGCATAACTTGAAAAGCCTTTCAAACTATGAGTCACTATCTTGTCTATAACTAAATCAGGGATATTGTTTATAACATGTGGCAAGTTGTATTTAAGAATTTTTTTTGCAAATTCATGTTTAGTTCTGTAAGTATGTAGTTCAGTTGTTCTCCTAGTACTATAGTTGTGAATGTATGTATTTGGGGTTATTTGCCAGTTTAAAAAGTAGACAGGTAGATTTTGATGTCTATATTTGTAATAAAATTTAAGTTCTTGTAGTTTTAGTAAGTCTTCTACTTTTAGTGTGTTGAGTTTTTTAAAAAGTGGTTCTGTGTGTGAATTGTATTTGCTTAATGTTATAATTCGTACTGCTTTCTTTTGTATTTTCACTAATCTGTTTCTTTGATATCCCCATGTCGTAATACAGTAATTAATATGAGGTAATATCAATGCATTGTATAACATAATTTTTATTTCTAAAGGTAATACATGTTTTAATCTGTTTAGTATTCCTATAGTTTTGGAACACTTATTTGAGATTTTTTCTCTGTGTTTTTTCCAATTTAAGTTAGTATTTATAGTTAAGCCTAGGTAGTTAAATTCTTCCACTTTCTCAATATCTATATTATTTATTTTGAGAGATAATGTCAGTGTAGTTTTGTTTGGCATTTGGAAGGTCATATATTTAGATTTACTTTTATTTAGTGATAGCTTATTTATATTAAGCCACTCAACTATTTTGAGGAGTTCTTCATTTATTACTGATTCTGTACTTTTATTTTGGACACTATCTCTGAAAGTTTCAATAGTGCTAAATAAAGTGGCATCATCAGCATATATTATAAAGTTAAACATTTGGCTGGCTTGTGAGAAATCATTTATATATATAGTAAATAATAGTGGTCCTAGGATGGACCCTTGTGGTACTCCAACTTTAATGAGTGAAGTTTCAGATGTGGTATCATCAAATTCGGTGTACTGTTTACGGTTGTTTAAATAGCTTTTAAATAAAAGAAGAGCTTTACCATCTAAGCCATAGTGTCTTAATTTATTTAGTAATATTGAATGGTCAATAGTATCAAATGCCTTTATATATTTCATACGCTGGATATTTTATCCTCAACTTTAATTTAATACTAACCACGATGTCGTAGTGTTAAAAATAAAAATAAATCACCTTTTAACACCAAAATCACACTTTTCTCTTTAACGAGCGATAATGTTTAATGGAAAATGTGTGTTTATCATTTGCGATGTTATAGCTAATAGTTTTTCTCAAGATGTCATGTTGTCGCAAAGATTCTCAGCCCAATGGCCTGCTGTCTATAATAGAGTTCCCACATCATTTCGTTGTGAAAAACGCACATAAGTGAAACTATGGGACCTATGATATGTTTAGGATAGTAAAACATATTAAACATGTTTGTAAATACTGTATATCATTTTTATCACATCAATTCAATTTCAGCACGCACGCACGCACGCACGCACACACACACACACACAATTGCACATTAAATCAGTTGATCCATTACTTGGACATGATATACAACAGCAAGTTCAGGCCCTAGAATTAAATAATATGTTTATGGCTGACGGAAAAAATATCTCTTGTTAATGTTTTTGCGTGCAAGGGGCATTCTGAGCCGTCGACCAGGAGAGTTTCAAAAGCAGAATTGAGTGAATGAGTGGGATCATGGTGAATCTGAACAGCTTTCATTCTCAAAGCCCGTTGATAAAGATCGTATAGCTGCAGTTGTTTGACACCAACAATTCTTCCCGCCTGGATGTCCACCCGAGCCATTCTTGCTTTGTTCGTGGCAGACAAATTGCCACACCATGACACTAGGTTAAAAGAAAGCACACTTTCAACCAAAGATCTTGTACACCAAAACTTCTTATTTTTTTCAATTTCCAGAGCAAAAAGAGACGTTGTTGTCCCTTTTTCATATATGGTTTACATTGTCAGTGAAGGTAAGGTTTTCATCAACAACAGTACCAAGATACCTGGTAGTGGATACTGTTTCCACATTCTCGCCTTTGATCATCGCTGATTGAGAAAGAGCGATGCATCCTTGACTCGACCACATCTCCTATGTTTTCTGGGCATTGTGCTCAAGAAAACTGTTGTCAAACCAGGATACAAGCATGTCAACATACAGGCAGTACTGTGAAATTGAATAGTGATCTTTAAGACATGCAGTAATTGCCATGTGATCAGCATACTTTGTAAACTGGAGAACAGCATCATTACAAATGATCTCATTTGTGTACACTGAAAACAGAAGGCGGGACAAAAGACACCCCTAGGGAGCAAATGTGTATAGAACAAGTTCCTTAGACATAACTAAGCCATCAGGCAAGAAACAGACACGCTGTGGTCGGTCGCACAGAAACGCTCTGATCCAAAGAACCAAGGTGGGTTTCACTTATAAGTCAAATAGACGCTGTAGAAGTAAATGAGGTTGAATTGTATTAAAAGCTGAGGAAAAATCCCCAAAAAAGATCCTGAAAATCCCTGTAGAGTCTAAATATTTAAAGATTGTATCAAGCAGTGTAAAAGTGGCATCCTCCACCCCCTCCCTGCCCTGTATGTTAAAGTGGCATCCTCCACCACTTCCCTGCCCTGTATGTTAAGGTGGCACTCTCCACCCCCTCCCTGCCCTGTATGTTAAAGTGGCATCCTCCACCCCCTCCCTGCCCTGTATGTTAAGGTGGCATCCTCCACCCCCTCCCTGCCCTGTACGTTAAGGTGGCATTCTCCACCCCTCCCTGCCCAGTATGTTAAGGTGGCATCCTCCACCCCCTCCCTGCCCTGTATGTTAAGGTGGCATCCTCCACCACTTCCCTGCCCTGTATGTTAAGGTGGCATTCTCCACCCCCTCCCTGCCCTGTATGTTAAAGTGGCATCCTCCACCACTTCCCTGCCCTGTATGTTAAGGTGGCATTCTCCACCCCCTCCCTGCCCTGTATGTTAAAGTGGCATCCTCCACCCCCTCCCTGCCCTGTATGTTAAGGTGGCTTCCTCCACCCCTCCCTGCCCTGTATGTTAAAGTGGCATCCTCCACCCCTCCCTGCCCTGTATGTTAAAGTGGCATCCTCCACCCCCTCCCTGCCCTGTATGTTAAAGTGACATCCTCCACCACTTCCCTGCCCTGTATGTTAAAGTGGCATTCTCCACCCCCTCCCTGCCCTGTATGTTAAAGTGGCATCCTCCACCCCTCCCTGCCCTGTATGTTAAGGTGGCATCCTCCACCCCCTCCCTGCCCTGTATGTTAAGGTGGCTTCCTCCACCCCTCCCTGCCCTGTATGTTAAAGTGGCATCCTCCACCCCCTCCCTGTCTTGTATGTTAAAGTGGCATTCTCCACCCCTCCCTGCCCTTTATGTTAAAGTGGCATTCTCCACCCCCTCCCTGCCCTGTATGTTAAAGTGGCATCCTCCACCCCCTCCCTGCCCTGTATGTTAAGGTGGCATCCTCCACCCCCTCCCTGCCCTGTATGGTAAAGTGGCATCCTCCACCCCTCCCTGCCCTGTATGTTAAAGTGGCATCCTCCACCCCTCCCTGCCCTATATATTAAAGTGGCATCCTCCACCCCTCCCTGCCTTGTACGTTAAAGTGGCATCCTCCACCCCATCCCTGCCCTGTATGTTAAAGTGGCATCCTCCACCCCCTCCCTGCCCTGTATGTTAAAGTGGCATCCTCCACCACTTCCGTGCCCTGTATGTTAAGGTGGCATTATCCACCCCTCCCTGCCCTGTATGTTAAAGTGGCATCCTCCACCCCTCCCTGCCCTGTATGTTAAAGTGGCATCCTCCACCCCCTCCCTGCCCTATATGTTAAAGTGGCATCCTCCACCCCTCCCTGCCCTATATGTTAAAGTGGCATCTTCCACCCCTCCCTGCCCTGTACGTTAAGGTGGCATCCTCCACCCCCTCCCTGCCCTGTATGTTAAGGTAAGCATCCTCCACCCCTCCCTGCCCTGTATGGTAAAGTGGCATCCTCCTCCCCTCCCTGCCCTGTACGTGAAGGTGGCATCCTCCACCCCTCCCTGCCCTGTATGTTAAGGTAAACATCCTCCACCCTCTCCCTGCCCTGTATGTTAAAGTGGCATCATCCACCCCTCCCTGCCCTGTATATTAAAGTGGCATCCTCCACCCCCTCCCTACCCTGTACGTTAAGGTGGCATCCTCCACCCCTCCCTGCCCTGTATGTTAAAGTGGCATCCTCCACCCCCTCCCTACCCTGTACGTTAAGGTGGCATCCTCCACCCTCTCCCTGCCCTTTATGTTAAAGTGGCATCCTCCACCCCCTCCCTGCCCTGTATGTTAAAGTGGCATCCTCCACCCCCTCCCTACCCTGTACGTTAAGGTGGCATCCTCCACCCCCTCCCTGTCCTGTATGTTAAAGTGGCATCCTCCACCCCCTCCCTACCCTGTACGTTAAGGTGGCATCCTCCACCCCTCCCTGCCCTGTATGTTAAGGTAAACATCCTCCACCCTCTCCCTGCCCTGTATGTTAAAGTGGCATCCTCCACCCCCTCCCTGCCCTGTATGTTAAAGTGGCATCCTCCACCCCCTCCCTGCCCTTTATGTTAAAGTGGCATCCTCCACCCCCTCTCTGCCCTTTATGTTAAAGTGGCATCCTCCACCCCCTCCCTGCCCTGTATGTTAAAGTGGCATCCTCCACCCCCTCCCTGCCCTGTATGTTAAGGTGGCATCCACCACCCCCTCCCTGCCCTGTATGTTACCTTTCCTTTCAGACCATCTGGCCCTGGGGCCTTCCGAGGGTTGACATGTGACAAAACAGAAATAACATCGTCTTCGCACACTGTGACCTGTGACTGGTGGTGGATCAAGAGATTGGCACATATAATCACATTCATTTATGAAATCTTTATCATCAAAACATAAAAGGTGTAAATTTCATTTACAAACTTCACAGGGTCTGGACATTTCAATAGTTGTTGTTGTGTATTTCTACTCATCTACTCATTAAGACCTCTCCAAGCGTCTCTTGCACTCATAGTTTTGAACTGTTCCTCATCCTTATTTTTTTTATTCAAGTCTAACAGTTTTGGCCTTGCTTCGAAATTGTTTCTCTAGTTCCCTAACTATCTGTTTATTCCCCTGCAAAAATACAATCTCACAGTTATGTAAGATGTGATTACATCATTCAGTGCGTCCTGGTCAGATTCGAGACATACGCATCACAAATATTCCCGAAGCACATATCAAGCGTTTTGTCCAGCTGAGTAGGGCACGACCATAGAGTTACATCATTAATCGTTATCCTATTGACTGCAGCGATAAGCCATCTGGCTGCCGTGAACCAGGCGTGGACCACTGGCCGGAATTGCATTGCACTGCAGAAGAAGCCGCATCCACTGGCATGACACTTAGGGTAGTACTGTTTTTAGTGTGAACATAACATGTTGCATACAGTTGTCTAGCATATGTAAATAAGTAAGTAAGTAAGTAAGTAAGTAAGTAAGTAAATGTATTTCCTCCTCCTCCTCATCATGTATAATATAAGGCAAACAAAAGCTATTAAGATGAGATGGCTACCAGAGAATAAAAACTTATTGGGCTAGTAGCCAGTGACGGTGACACCAGGAACCAGTTGAAGATTTGTCGTTGTCATTTGTTCTTAATAGGGCGTGGCCACCCGACTGATCAGTCATTTGGGTGAGGGTGGTCCCAGCAGTTGTGTTAACTTATAAGTGTGGGCAGTTGGGTATTAAGTGTGGGCAGTACGGCTGTTCATACTGGAGTGAACAGCGTGCATTAGTGTTAAACTCTCCAAAACATTTGGAAGCTTGTTGGAGACAGTTGTCGGACAACGAATATGGTCATTTCTGTGTGGCTTAGAGCTGTTCAGATCGACAGAAGACATGATCAAACATATATTGTCACAGATAAGAATCATCAGTTGTACAAAAAAGTTTAGTTTACTGTCAGAATGAACATGAATTCGCTCCATCAATTTAGAAGCATAACAGTTTTATACGACATTGCATTTGGGACATGTGCGCAAATTTAAAGTAAATTACTTAAGTGTGATGAATCCTTTAACAAGTTCGAAAATTATTTTCTACCTTATTAAGCAATGCTTTCAATTTATAATTGTATCATACTGTGTGATAGAGAACTGTCCATCTTTTTATTTCATGGTATTAACGTTATCAGTTATAATTACTTAATGGTAACTTTGATTACTAATGTGTTGGAAAATGGGGAAAGAAATGTCTTTGGACTTTATGGAAGAATGTCCAACAGGGCCTAATACGCTGAACAGTGTCCAAACCTTGTTTGTAAGCAAAAGTGCAATGCAGTGGCAATACGAATGTGAAATAGACAGCATTGTGGACTGTTGAGTTTATGCTATTAGGGGTTTAAACTTGTAGAGTACTAGTTTTACATTAATACCTACATATGGACGTCCGCAGGGTGGGGCAAGTGTCGACCCCTTGATCTGGCATTTTTTGTGGGCGTATACTCGTGAGTTCAAAGTATATGTTAATTTTTATATATATATATATATATATATATATATATATACATATATATATACAATATATATATATATATATATATATATATATATATATATATATATATATATATATATATATATATATATATATATATATATATATATATATATATATATATATATATATATATATATATATATATATATATTATGTAGTATATTTAATTACTATGCCTATGCTTTATTGTCCCCAAATGTCTTGCCCACCCTGAAAAACATTCTGCGGACGCCCTGTACCTACATGTATTCTAGGGAATTAATGGATAAACATTAATATTATTATAGATTAGTACTGAATAAGATAATATGTATTTTACAGACAATATTGTGAACAGCACCAATGTGTTGGAACTATAGTACTTAACAGATGTTTATGTGTCGTCTTATCTTACACTGGATGCTACGATATACAAATAGCTGACTTGTTCTGTTTGTATTCATACAAGCTCACTCCTTGATGTGGTACTGAAGGAGTGTAAATTGTGTAATGACTGAGAAACTTGGTTTTGTATCATTTTAGTAGTAAGTTCAGTTTATCAGTTTAGTTAGTAAGCTGCAATAAATTTTATCTTACAAACTTGCCTTACAGTGGTGTATTCGTAATTTAGGCATAAGATTGCCACCCGCAGCTTACATATTATTATAGTTATTTAAAAGTCACATTAATGAGACATGCATTTTAACCCATTCTACTTATTTTAACCGAAGTTATTTAGTAGATGCTGGTATGATATATGACGAAGACTGTGTGCTGTACAGCATAAACCCCATTGCGCCTCCAGTGGGTTCTTGCCGTGCAACAATATTGATGTCACTGGCTCATGCCTGCATTTCTGTAACGTAGGGTGGGGCAATACGCCTACTTTTTTTCGGGAAATCGACTCGTGGGAAAACCTCTTAGCTATATATCTGATGTATTGGATGCATCACCTAGTTAATTATCTTAGCTGAATATCATGTGTTGACATTTTCGATGTTCAGTAACACAAAAAACGTTATAGCCATTTTAGCGGCGATACTCAATATATGCTTTTTTAACCAGCTACCACGTACCGGAAATGCATAATGGATTCATTGTACCACTAGGAGAATATTTTCTTTGTAACAAAACAATGGAATGCCATCACTACAAATACTACTACTTTTTGGTGGAGGTTAATTTCTTGTTTTCTCTTGGACAAATGTATCTAAGGACATTAGCAGACCTGCATAAACCTAGGTTTCATCCGTCTTCTTCAGTTTCGTCTGTTTTTTCGGACTTCACGATTCATGTACAACATTATCACACTAATGGACAAAACACAGTTTTAATACTTTCAGGGTAAATTACACACAAAGTAATATTCATACGCAACGTAATATTAAAAATAATGCCAATCAACCAATTATATGTCACGTAGCTTACAACCCAACATCAAGAGTAGATTTCATTGATCAATATTTGACACGTAAGTAATCATTACGATTTTATCTTAAATGACTAGTCTTATGTTGTGCCAATTAAGTTAGCTACATGAACTGCATGTGATACGTCCATTGAATATATTTTTGGAATGTGTTGTTTCGCTTCAGTTGATACTGTTACGAACCAAGAGAGCAATCACAGTAACATTAAACGTATATAATATATAAACGTAAGTTATATGAAGCCTTAATACATTAGAACTATAATAATAATAAATAGATTTCTTATATAGCGCCCCATCCAAATAATTATTCTAGGGCGCTTTACAATATTTCATAAAATCTAAAAATAATGAAAACTATTTAAAATTGTTAAATGCATAGATAAATAGATAGATAAATATATAAATAAAAAATAAATAAAACAATTAAAAATTAACTAAGATCGGAGCAGTAGATAAATAAATAGTTGAATTAGAATGATAAAATACAATGATAAATAACAGTAGCTAAATAATCTAAACGAAATAGTTCTTGAAAAGGTCCGTCAATATAGATCTACATTACACATGTTAAAACACGTGATGCAGCGGGATGGTTTACATAGTCTTAGACACATAGAATTGAGCAACGATTTACACGTATCTGCCCAATGCACCCTCATCTTCTTTGTGTTGGTCCTACGTCGTGTCTTGCTCGAGATTGACGCCACCGACGTTGGGGAGCAAGTCTTGATCAAACGACGAATGTAATCTTGGTTGACGGCGACGGAAGCGTCGTGCGCATCGGTTACGACAGCCGGAGGGGGTCAGATGTCATCTTCGTCTTGGCTGGCGTCGACGAGAACGACAGGCGCATCGGCGGCGACTACTACGGTCGAGGCGGGCTGGATGTCATCTTCATTTGGTTGGCGACGATAAGGGTGGCATGCACATCGGCGGCGACTACGACGGTCGAGGCGGGCTGGATGTCATCTTCATTTGGTTGGCGACGATGAGGGGGGCATGCGCATCGGCGGCGACTACAACGGTCGAGACGGGCTGGATGTCATCTTCATTTGGTTGGCGACGATGAGGGTGGCATGCACATCGGCGGCGACTACGATGCCCATGCCACCTTCTTCTTGATTGCCGGTGATCGCAAACAGTTCTTCATCAAACTTCGAGTCATATAATGGGCACAGTCCGGTCGCGTTGAATCCATTCGTCGCCATTGTACGCCTGCTTAAAGAGAGGGATGACATCAAACTGCGATATTCGCCGGCCCTTATTGCACACTATCCAGTTCTCGCAAGACCGGGAGTACGCCGCCTTTAGTGATCTCAAGAATGTTCTATCCAACGGCTGTAGCCGATGGGTGCAATGTGGTGGACATGTCAGCATCACAACGCCGTTGTCCTTGGCGTACAGGATTACTTAAGTGACTTGTGACTGTCCAACAATAGGAGATGAGGCGTCTGTTTGGTTTCTGGCATTTTTAGAATCACGATCAAGGCGAATAGTACTTTACCGAGGCGAGTTCGTGTCTGAAACATCTTCCGTATGCCATGTTTATGTAAAGCATGTGAGAGAGAATGCACCGGCGATAATTACCACCATACTTTTCCAAAGCTGAAAATTCGTCCATCTTGTTTTAAAGGGAGCGCACTTTTTCAGTCTGTTTCGAACCCCACCTCTCGATCTCCGTTTCTTCTTCCTCCTTGGTTTAGAGTTCTGTGTCACATCACTCCAATCAATGTCAAGACCGGGGGCTGGTGTATCGACCACTGACCTATAATATAACTGGATGGCGCGTCGGCCTGTAAATTTGACCCCACCGAGCCGCCATCTTGGATAGATCAATGCTGCCAATCGGTAAGTAATCGCAGTGGAAAACGCTCAACTTCAATAATAAATTACTGCCCGTATGCAAATATACTTTTGTATTTTGCGAATCAGAGGATACTGTTAGAGGTTAGAGCTTAATAATATTGTTTATCGTCAAAAAGTGAATGTTCCCGTTTAATTATTAATATTCTAAAGTATGACGTGGCTATGGGCTATATCGACTTATCATAATATCGGGTTATTGGAAATTGGCTATAATACAATATATATGCAAACTCTAAATGAGTCACAATTATTTCATCGATTGAGTGAACAAATTGTTAGTATTTTTCTGGTGATTAATTTAACTTACTATTACAAAACAACAAACGTTGTTTTGGCAAGACATTTATTCTTGTAAGTACTGTAGATCCAAGTACAAGGAAAAACAGGTTTTTGTCACCTAATCTAACATATCTAGCTATCAGAATAACGAACGTAATATTAAAATGTTGTGTTTATTTTGTTTTGAATAAACTGCTATCATTATATACCAAAAATTAATAATTGCACTAGATTCTGGGAATAAACTTACGCCACTGTCTTCCTTGCATTACACTATTGTTGTTGTAAAGTTGAATTTAATTCTCTATCTCCCTACCTCTCTCATTGTCTTCCCCCCTCACACACGCGCGCACGCACGCACGCACGCCTGCAAACGCACACTTCCTCCCTTCTCCCTCAGGGAATGTTCGGAAAATGTACTTTTATGCAAAATAACAACACAAGTCCAGCGTAGATTGAAATAGGCCAAAGAATGACATTTAGATTTATTAATTAAGGAGCAGGAAATTAGGCAAGCATACACCATCAAAATAAGATACATCCAATTATCTCTGCAAGCATGCCGGCCCCCAAAAGGTGTTTACACATAATTAGTAAATCATGCCTATCAGCTATCAACTACCAGTACTATCTATACCACTACTGACTTATATACAATTCACATGGTATCGGTGGGGGTCACTCCGCCACTAGGTCACCCTCTGTGACCGACCCCCCCATAATACAATTGTGCCATTTACACCGCATGGCTTACCAAACGTTAATTTCCATTTACACCGCATGGAAATAACAAAGTCTCCATATCACTTTCCGTTTTCACCGCACGGACTACAGAAATTGCTCCGTTTACACCGCACGGAATACAATTGTGCCATTTACACCGCATGGCTTAACAAAAGTTAATTTCCATTTACACCGCATGGAAATAACAAAACTTCTCCATATCACTTTCCGTTTTCACTGCACGGACTACCGAAATTGCTCCGTTTACACTGCACGGAATACAATTGCGCCATTTACACCACATGGCTTAACAAAAGTTAATTTCCATTTACACTGCATAGAAATAACAAACATTTCTCCATACTATTTTTCGTTTTCACTGAACGGACTGCAGAAATTGCTCTGTTTATACTGCATGGAATACAATTGTGCCATTTACACCGTATGGCTTAACAAAAATTAATTTCCATTTACACCGCATGGAATCAACAAACTTCGCCATATCACTTCTCCGTTTACACCGCACGGAATACAGAAACCCCTCCATTTTCAATGTACGGAATACAATTGTGCAATTTACACCACAAGGCTTAGCATCCTAATTCAGCTTTGCTGAATTAGGATTGACAGGATACGTAATGTTTAGGAGAGATCGAATAGGAAGAAGGGGAGGGGGAGTTATTTTATATGTTAAAGAATCTATTCAGGCTTATGAAATAAAATTAGAAAGCGAAGCAGATTACGATGAAGCTGTTTGGTGCAAAATAGTTTCAGGAAATTCAAAATTAACTATTGGATTAGTTTACCGAAGTCCAAACATAAACGAAGCCGATAACACAAAAATACAAAATGCTATAAAGGAAGTTAGTAAAGGGGAATGTATAATAATAGGATATTTTAACCACGGATACATACAATGGAAATCTCTATAGAGTACAGGGGGTGATGACCAACAATTTTTATTTTTAATTCAGGAGAGCTTCCTTACTCAGCACGTGCTAGAACCAACCAGGGGAGAAAATGTATTAGATATAGTTTTATCATCACAAAAAGAATTAGTCGACAATGTAAAAATGCATCAACCATTGGGTAACAGTGACCACAATCAAATACATTTTGACATCAACGTAAAATCAGAAAGTAAAAATAAACTTCCACAAAGGTAACTATAAAGATATGAGAAAATACTTAACAAAGCTAGATTGGAATAACATGCTGATGAATAAGACTGCAATTGAATGTTGGAATATTCTAAAATATGAAATTGAGAGTATCATCGATAAATTTGTTCCCTTGAAAAAACAAGGAAAACGGTATAGAAAGAAACACTTGTCAAAAGAAGCTATTAGAAAAATAGTGTTTAAGCAAACTATGTGGAGGGTTTATAGGCGTACCAGAAAGGATGAAGACTATGCAAATTACAAAGAGGCACTTAACCTAGCTACAACTGAAATTTGAAAATCTAAAAGAACCTTTGAAAAAAAATTGGCAGATAATATTAAAAATGACAGCAAGA
The DNA here is from genome assembly GCA_033239005.1 of Lamellibrachia satsuma. Lineage (NCBI taxonomy): Eukaryota > Metazoa > Annelida > Polychaeta > Sabellida > Siboglinidae > Lamellibrachia > Lamellibrachia satsuma. The sequence goes on from BSQZ01000028.1 coordinate 5,637,140, forward strand.
GTTTATATGCTTATGTAAGGAGTAAACAGAACGTTCGAGATAATGTCGGACCACTGGAAAACAACATGGGAAACATAATTCCACAGGGGTTTCAAATGGCAGAGGTCCTGAATGAGTATTTCAGCTCAGTATTTACCACAGAAGATATCAGCTCACTTCCAGTTCCATTTACTAAATTTGAGGGAAATAAATCAGAACATTTAGGGCTGTTATTTGTAACTCCTGTAATGATAGCAAACAAAATTAAGAAGATGAAAGATAATAAATCACCTGGAGTTGATGGGATACCACCAAAACTGCTTAAGGAAATTGTTGAGCAAATTAGTAAACCACTTGCAAAATTGTTTAACTTGTCACTAAAAGAAGGAATAGTTCCATCAGAATGGAAAGAAGCAAACATTACGCCACTATTTAAGAAGGGATCGAGGAACAAGCCAGAAAATTACAGACCAGTGAGTTTAACATCAGTTATATTTAAAATAATCGAAACATTAATTAGAGACCACATGGTGGAATTCCTTATAAAACATAATTTAATAAATACATCTCAACATGGGTTCCTAAAAGCAAGTTCGTGTCTAACCAATCTCTTGTGTTTTTTTTGAAGAAATTACAAAGTGGGTAGATGACGGGTTACCAGTGGATGTTGTCTACTTAGATTTTCAGAAAGCTTTCGATAAAGTGCCACACCAAAGATTGATATTTAAACTAAAAGCCCATGGTATAGGTAATTATGTAATCAACTGGATAGAAAAGTGGCTTACACACAGAAGACAGAGAGTAATAGTAGACGGTGATATTTCAAACTGGAAATCGGTTTTGAGTGGGGTACCACAGGGATCAGTATTAGGCCCTATACTGTTTGTAATATGTATAAATGATCTAGAAGATGACATATCTAGCAAAGTACTCAAATTTGCAGATGACGCAAAATTATTCAGAAAGGTTACAAATGATACAGATAAACAAAGTTTACAGGCTGATCTAGATAAATTAGTTAAATGGTCAGAAAAATGGCCAATGTTATTCAATTTTGGGAAGTGCAAATGTATACACATAGGGCATGGAAACATGGACGAAGAATATAAAATGGGGGATGCTGTACTAGGTAGAACCACACAAGAAAAGGACTTAGGAGTTTCATTTAGTGCTGACATGAAAGTTTCAGAGCAATGTGGGATTGCTGCTTCAAAAGGAAATCAAATTCTAGGGCTAATTAGGAGAACTATCATGTATAAGGAGAAACAGCTAATTGTACCCCTGTACAAAGCAAAAGTTAGACCACATTTGGAATAGTGTATTCAAGCATGGAGGCCATATCGTAAAAAGGACATAGACAAGCTAGAAAGAATACAACGAAGAGCAACCAAAATGATTCCAGAATTGAGAGACCTTAGTTATGAAAGTAGCTTATTACAATGTGGTTTGACAACACTAGAGACCAGGAGACTAAGAGGAGACCAAATAGAAGTATTTAAAATAGTGAACGGTTATGAGGATGTTGATAGGAATAAGTTCTTCAAATTAAAGAAGGCAGTATAACCAGAGGACACAAAGCAGCATTAGTTAAGGAGCAGTGTAGGTTGGACAAGTACTCTTTCTCACAGAGGGTGATAAAAGAATGGAACAAACTGTCAAATGATTGTGTTAATGCTAGTAGTGTGAATATGTTTAAAAATAGAATTGACAGATATTTGATAAGGGTTGGCTACACATAGATGAGAAAATTGTTGGACTCTCGATAAGCCAATGGCTTCCTTGTCCACTTTGCCATCTGGAACTTGTTGTTTGGGATGGCAATCTTGTTAAATCTTGTTAAATCTTGTTAAAACGTTACTTTTTATTTACACCCGTGACACCGCATGGAAATAACAAAAACTTCTCCCTATCACTGCATTGATTAACTAAATTTAGATCCGCTTACTCACAGCATGGGTTGACAAACTGTTCGACTTCCACCGCACAGATTAGTTACATTTTCAATATTCTTACTGCCTGGCTTAATCCAATTTCCTCGTTTACACCGCATGAAATAGAAAAAAACTGCTCCATTTACACCGCACGGAATACACTTTGCCATTTCCACTGCATGACTTATCTAAAATTATTTTCCTTTTACTACGCATGGAAATAACCACAACTAGTTTAGTTAGTAACATTTTCAATATTTTCCCACTGAGTGGTGTGACCCAACTTCTCCCTTTACACATCCCAGGCACGTAATACAAAACCTTCTCCGTTGACACCCCACGGAATACAGAAACCTCTCTGTTCATACTGATCAGGGTGGTTTGTGCCTTATGTAATAAAAGTATTACTAATATAATATGCCACTTTCACAAAAGCTGAAAACACTTTTGCACATGGGATCGCTAGTGAAACAAGGGTCCGTCATTTCATAATTGGAATGCGAAGGTGTTAGAAGTAGTTGTTTACAGTTACTGAATTACCAATATCGAACGATGGAAATGTGGCTCTTGAAACAAAGCTGGACACCCGTTCCTGCGTTGCGCCCGGTAGAATATTCAAAGCATCCAACATACCTGGGACAGGAAGGTCAGTGGATGTCTCCATCAAGCGGTCGGTTGTCGGCCAAGGCGGCTCCACCATGCCAGTATCCTGACGACACGATGAGGGCACTGGCTCAGGAGCCACGGAAGTCGCCGCTTGACGAGCACTGGAGGCAGAGTGAATATCGGCTTGTCCACTCGTCGAGGGCACAGGCGCTGTAGCAGCAGGTGCCACCACCTGGCGACCAACGGCAGAAGCTGGCCGGACGACCGGATGACTCGATGGGGGTCACTGCGGATGATGCGGATGACTTACCTGTTGCAGCGCTACACGCAACATCTCCCGCATCACGCGTATCTCATGATGAATTTACTCCGTTGCTGTAACATTTACTGTTCAAGTTGAACATTGCACCCAATCGTAGTAATGTGAACCTTATGTACGCTGTGTCATTGCAAACTAGGGACCACGGTTAACCCTTGACCAACATTATCCACTCATATACTACAACGATACCCGCTCCGGTAATCCAACTGTATGGTGGAATCAGACAAATGAAAATTACCATGCCCTGTACACCGTAGGGACGAATAGTGTAAACCGGTCATTTACCCCGAATGGCGGAATAATAAAATTACCATGCCATGAACATCACGGGGACCCATATTATCGTCAGACAAGTTACAATGTATGGTGGAACAAGAAATTAAAATTAACATGCACTACATAGCGTAGGAACGATAGCATAAACCGACCATTCACACTGTATGGCGGAATAAGACAATTAATGATTACTATGACCTGTACACTGTGGGAAACACCATCATAGCCACCATACCCACCGTATGGCCGCACAAGAAAAATTAAAAGTAACCTGCCCTGTACACCATAGGGCAAAAGAACATGAACCGACAATTTACACTGTATGGCGGAATAAGCAAAATAAAAATGCCCTGTACACCATACGGCCAAAGATTATACAACGACCATTTACACCGTATGGCGGAATAAGAAATATAAAAATGCCCTGTACACCATAGGGCCAAAGATTATACACCGACCATTTACCCCGTATGGCGGAATAAAATTAAAAATGCCCTGTACACCATAGGGCCAAAGAACATAAACCGACCATTTACACCGTATGGCGGAATAAGAAAAATAAAAATGCCCTGTACACCATAGGGCCAAAGATTATACACCGACCATTTACCCCGTATGGCGGAATAAAATTTAAAATGTCCTGTACACCATAGGGCCAAAGATTATACACCGACCAATTACACCGTATGGCGGAATAAAATTAAAAATGCCATGTACACCATAGGGCCATTCCTCTAGTCCGACCATTTACACCGTATGGCGGAATACAAAAATGTTAAATGCCCTGTACACCATAGGGCAAAAGATCATACACCGACCATGTACACCGTATGGCGGAATAAGAAACATAAAAATGCCCTGTACACCATAGGGCCATTCCCCTAGTCCGACCATTTACACCGTATGGCGGAGTAAGAAAATTAAAATTAACATGCCCTGTAAAATGTATGGACCACGTTCATAGTCCAACCATTTTCACCGTATGGTGGAATAGAACAAATTAAAAATGAACATGCCCTGTACACCGTGGGGACCAATATAATGATCCAACCATTTACACTGTATGGCGGAAAAGAACACATGAAAATGAATAAGCCCTTTACACCGTAGGGACCAATATAACAATCCGACCACTTACACCGTATGGTGGACAGGAGAGTAGTAAAGTGAAAAACATCTGCCCTGAATATCATAGGAACCAAAATCTTGACCTCAACGCCATTGTATTGTTTAATAATCCCGATTAAAGCTACCAGGCCCATCACACCCATCTGCCACGCCTGTTGCCAGGCGGTACTGTTTATAAGTACGGCGCGCTAACCGACTGTGCCACCGGGACCAAACCCCGGCTCGTTTCCATAGTGGTAACCGTACCGCCCCGATAACCTTTGAAAGCGATCCGACAATCCAGACCCTCGCGGAAAGATCCTGGTGCAAAATCTACCTCGGCCTATGCGACAAAACGCTCCAACCAGCAAACGTGGCTATCGCCCAGAACTAAGACCAAAGGTTTAGTAGCCATCGTCACGATAATAGTAACAAATTATGCGTAAACGACTGACGATTACCTTTCGCAGTCCAAGGGTCGGAGGTAACAAAATAGCGGATGAACGACGTCCTTCTTTGCAGCAGAAACTCACCTGAACCACACTAGCGAAAAATTAACAAATTCAGCGATAACGATTAATCAGTAACAATAGAAATTCGGAAATATTTGCAGCGCAAAGGTCTCACAACGACACAAGCTAACTTGGAAATCGAGAGACGCTGGCTCTAGGTCACGTGGTTGGTGTATCCATACGCGTGAGCGAGTAATTAGGCCAATACTCTCGCTACCATAAAAGGTCTAACCTCAAATCGCCTTCATTGCCTTGTTATCTCGCATAAAATCCTTTATGCGCCGCTGTCACATAAATCCATTTATGCATTATCTTTTCAGAATGGCTGCTCACCGAGACAGTACTAGTAAGAGTGCAAAAAGGCTCACATTGTTACCAGTTGGGCAGTTTTGTGCGTCATATGCAACAGCAAGTTTGCCCTAGTAAATCTATGGTAAGTCTTTATATTCCTTGGCAGATGACATTTTCAATCATATATGACAGCTTGAAATTGTTATTCTGTTTTAAAAGTTACTTTTTAAAATACTGTACTGCTTTATCTAAAACTTGTCATTCTCTTTTAACAGTTAACTTTTAAAAATTCTTATTCATCTACTACAAATTACCGTTCTTGTAAAAAAGTTACTTTCAAAATACTGATTCCTCTACGCATGATAATGTGCCTAATTAAAAACAAATGTGGGCCTACGCAAATAACTGGAATCGACATTGGCATTAGTCGACTCGTCTTCAACAGCTGGCAGCTCCGATCTCTGTGCAAAGTGGCTGGCGTCATAGTAACTACACAGTTTTATCCACTGGAAATTACATACAAAGGGGCTGCGGTAGCGAATCCTCTTGCTAGCGTTTCAAAACGTGGACAATTTCGCTCACACCCAGGGCTGGGTTCAATTACAAAAAAATTACAATTACTTTCAGTTTTGCAGTTCAATTACAATAACACTTCTAAAATTTTCAAATAAATTACAATTGCAGCATTTCTTTTTCAATTGCAATTACAATTGTACTATCTATGCAGAACCATTTGTTACTTATGTAGCGTGTGTTGCTGATTGTGTGTACGAATAATACGATTGATAAACAAATATATGTTTGTACATTTTGTTGAACCGTGACTTCATGATTTCATATATAATTAGCTAGATCAATATTATTGTTCTTTATAAATATAATGTAATATTTGATTGGTTCATTAATTAGTGTTTAATTACACAGAGTACAGTACAACTATAAACACAGGCCACAACCATTTGAAATCCGAATGAGTCTCTCCAATCTACTAAGCCATTTCAAAGCAATCTTACTCATAAATGTAACCACAAATAATTCATACCAATATATTAGCAATGTTCACATCAATATATGCACCAAAGGGTTTTGTCTATACCCCCCTAGTGTACACCCATTCCATCTACTATGTTATACCCAGATTGGTTTACTTGGCAGTTGTGTTTTGAGGTTGTACCCTAGTTTGCCTACCATGAGTCTCTTGGCTTCAAGCCCAGTCAGTATTCTTACATAATAAACATGTGGGCTGTAGCTCACTCTCAATTAACCACCATCTGACCCTTCACTGTGTACACTGGAATAGAAGATTACAGAATCAAAGAAAAGGCTGACCAATGACCAATTGGAGTATATCTTGATAACAGCTGATGGTGATGCCTTTTGGCATATTTGGAGACACTTTGGAAGCCAGTTGTGAAATGTCTGCTGGCAGATTGCAACTAAATATTGCTTAGAAGGAAGGCCAGGGGTATTTTGTTGGTGCACTTGTTATATCTGAATATTTCTTTGATTATATGAGCAGGTCATGCAGGTGTTTTAATTAAAATCTTTATTTTCAAATTGTGTGAGAGAGTATGTATATTTTTGAAGTGTTTTTTTCTGGTAGTTTGTTATAGAAAAAATACTGTAATTGATTGTAATTAATGAAATTACACAACACATTTCAATTACAATTACAGCAGAATTTCAAAACCAAAGTCAATTACAATTACAACATTTTGTTATAATCAATTACAATTACATAATTGGACCGAGTCGTGTTCACTCCGCATTGCCTCTGTTCACTTAACTGTATAAATCTGTACCTGGCTATACACAGTGGTGGATACGTGAACGAGTAATATTCCCACAGTAATTGCTGCGTGACTGAGTTCTTCCTAAAGAAGTAGAGTTGGTGTATAAATAAACAGCTCTAACAGGGGTTGAAATGTCAAGCGTTTTGAGCGGTCCCACGGACTGGGTACCGCGCTATGTAAGAAACGTTTACAATGAGATGGTGCTTACTTTGTGAATATTGCTACATCGCCTCGGAATTACAAACATTGCTATGCTTTGTATCTGCAGGACTTTACAAACATTGCTGCACAGCTGTGGAATTACAAACATTGCTATGTTGCTGTACCTGCATGACCTTACAAATATTGTGACTTTACAAACATTGCTGCATTGCCTTGAAATTACAAAATAAATGCTATTCTGTATATCTGCAGGACCTTACAAACATTGTTTCACTGCGCTTGCACGGATTTGTGAACATTAACACAATGTACCTGCATGAATACCAGCATGGACTTATGAACATTATCTTCCATGAAATTATGACTGTTGCTACACGGCTGGAATGTTACAATAAATTGTCTTAATAATTATGAAGTGACATTATGTTTCATCTATTAATTCCCCATTTATTTACCTGTTATGACATACTAATTACATAACTTTCCATCTTTCTGGCTCAGCATGTATATTATATGTTAGGTTTTTGGACATGTCTTCTCTTGGTAAAAGCTGTGCAATGTCGTCAACGTGGAAACCTGATGCACATATTCTTCTAAAACTTAATTACATGCTAATGTCACATCACAAATGTTGAATCAGAAATTTGAAGACTTTGATTACGTGATTTTATATTTAATAAATAGTCATGGGTATAGATGACAGTCAAAGTATGTTTTTCATTTGTTGCATATAAGCAGATTTAGAAATCATGGCACAAATGGTATCAAAATAATGCTGTAATACAGACACTTGCTTAATGCATTCTGTATATGTATTACCATACATGGGACAGCCCAATGCATTTAAGAAAACTGGGTGGTATAAATGTGAACAAACTAGAACAAGAATTTGTTTATTTTAATTAAACTTATTTAAGTAAAAGTACATGTATCATGTAAATTCCTGTCTTGTTAAGTCAATACGTGGTCAGACACTTGCGTAACTAGCAAGGAAATGGTAACCACACCGTCAGTCCCCCGAGTCACAGGTGTGCAGATCAACCAAAGTAGTTAGTGGAAGTTTCTGACCGGGTAAATCCAGAGGCCATGTGTCTGAACGACTTCCGGTTGCGCGCGCAGCGCACCAGAGCGCCCCCTGGCGGTTGTGGGAACACCAAAAACCGTGCGCAGCGCCCCCTAGCGACTAAAAACGAACCGTAGTTCTGACCCTAATCCCATGTCGACGGTGAACCGTTACCAGGAGAGATGTGCGTGCTAACAGGCCGCGCCCGTTGGCAGCCAGGTACAACGCTATCCAATGTTCGCCCGGTTCGTCGCCGTCGTCGGTGTTACACACGAAGGCCGCGGGTAGAACGCCGTCTATCATCGCGGGTAGTCCGTCTTTGGGTACGACATCGCGAAATATCGATCTGGTACACGGGTCCGTCTCCAGTAGTCGGGCGATCTGCAGGGTGTCCATCTCAGTAGTCGCAGATGACGTTGCGGCTCTTGTCGATTTCCAGCACGGACTCGAATTCGGCGTAGGCTATGACGTTCATGGTGGTCTGCAGCGCATTGCGGAAATGAAGTTCTATGCGCAGGTTGCCTTTTTGTACCAGATGGAAGCAGGGGCCGTCGCACTGGTCGGCGGTCAGTTCAAAACCGAAGAAGGTGTAACCGTGTCGGTAGTCGCTGCGAGTCAGACCAGTCCCCTCGTCCTGCCAGATCTTACAGGTCGAGGTGAACAGGCTCAGACGTTTCGGCAGAGTGCCGAGGAACAGGTTCTCGTGCGTGTGCGACCGAGCACCCAGGGAATGGAGTACACCTTGCAGTCGACGGACCGCATCGGATACTTCACCGTGCTCTTCTCGAGAGCCTTGATATGTGCCATCTGCACGGTGGGATTGAGGGTGGCCTTCTTGGCAAACAAGGTGGCATTGACGATGTTGATCCTGTAATCGGGGTTGGCTCCATCAGCCATGAGCGCAAACGCAGCCTTATTGCGCACCAGTCGGATTTTGACATCGACGCCGTTAATCAGGAATTTATCTTGCAGAAACAGGTCCACGTGTAGACGACTCATCATGTCGACCACTCGACTCCGTACGATGTGCTCTCGTCGAGCCACGAATCCTGCGTTAGCCGCGGCTCCGTCGACTATCTCGACGGCATCCATGTGAGCGGCCGTGTCCTTGTGCCACAGCTGACCCGTCAGCTGCGTGACCTTGGCATCGGTGCCGTAACTCAGCAGCGTCGAATGGGTCACGAGCGTGCCGTTCAAGTAGACGTCGACCTGACCGAACAGCGAATGCAGCCAGTTATTCACTGGTCCCACGGGGTCGGCCAAGTCGAGATCGTCCCCGTTGGATCGCGTCACCTTCACCTGCACGTGTAGCATCGTGTTGGCGAGATCCAGGTAATCGTCTCCCGATCCAGGGATCAGGAATTCGATCGGTCCACCAGAGTCCAGAGAGGCCATGGGTTGATGTTCCACCACGTGGCTGTCGACGATGCTGTTCTGAGTGGGGGGTACGGTGAAGAGATCCAGCTCGGACTTGACCCCTTCGCACGACTGTCTATGTACGAACGCCATTGTTGTCGTCGAATATGTCGGCCTCACGTTTCTTGGGCGTCTGTCTCGCGCGCCGTCTCTTCGCTGTAGTGACTCCTGTCTTCGCGGGTGCTCGTTTTATACGTTTACGAAGTCGCACGCCAGGGATCTCAAGGTTACGCAGCATGCTCCTACCAGAGTCCGTGATGCGTCGTTTGGCTGCCGTTTTTATGTTCTGACCAGATAAGACGTCGTCAGCTGTACGAATGCCGGTCTTCAACGCTCCCTTACCCAACGCCACGGCACCTCTCTTGATGAGTGGCATGGCGCTGCGCAGCAGACCGCCGAACAGACTGCCCAGTCCGTGACCTCGCTGGTATTGTGCACCGGCGAAGTAGGGCAGCGCACCACTCGCTTGACGCGCGTAATAGTCGTTGTAATTCATCGTCAGAACAGTCCGGTCCTACGCCGTCGAAAATGAAGCGTCACCGTCACTCTACCGTACTCGAATGGCATGCGCCGTCCGGTGTCGTCTCTTATATCCATCTCTATAGTCCCGAACTCCTTGCGCAACAGAGGCACGTAGTGAACTTTAGTGAAACGATAGGACACCGTGGCGCCGTGACATCCGCGAACCGGGAGGCATCGCAACAACGGCACGAGACTGTCGCCGACGATGGGAGACTCCACGACGTCCGTGTAGACGTAGATGGTGTCGAACCCTTGATTCATGTTCACCACGGTATTGGCCTCTTGACGGAAATAGTACGGGCTATCGGCAGTCTTTGGTTTTTCGGGCGGCAAAGTAACGGTGGCCGACGGCGTGAGACCTAGCTCCGGTGGATAGGCTCGATTTGTTTCCTCTCCTACTCGCGGGTGGGTGTACACGCGTGTATCCCTATCTCTCGCTGGACTGGTGACAAGCGACGGGTAGAATCCCAAAATGGTACCTATCGCACTCTGGTACGGCATGCTGAAGTCGGTGCCCGGTGACATGTGCAATGTTATTTTCTGAGTGATGGTACTGTAGCTCATTTTAGCCCGCATCTTATCCGTCCACATGCGTTTCAGCGCCTTGTTGACGTGGTCCAACAACACGTCAGGACTGCGGTAATACCCAGCAGCGATCTTCGTACTCGCGGTACGACCCACAGGAGTGCGCTCGTTGAGGTAGAACCAGGTGTCGTCCTCTCGAACGTTGTACCAAGTATGCGGGTTCTGGATCTCTGCCAGCCCGCACTCCCATTCGCCAGACACCGATATGCGTTGAGGCAAGTCTGTGATGTAATGGGCCAAGGTGTTATCGGGGTGCACCTTCATGGAAGCGTTGCTAGGTAGCGTCAGATAGAAATCAGTCGTCAATGCATCTCAACGTGGGATTGGGTAGCAGGTAACCCAACGAACTGCTCAACAGAGCCGTCCACAGATTATAATTATCGTGACCTGTCGTTAGGTTGTAAATGCTCATCAGGATGACCGTGTATAAGACGACGACCTGACACAGAAACACTATCTCCTCTTTGGGACACACGGTACCGAACAGATGCCAGGGAGTGCTGTCTTTTTCGCTCGATGCAGCATCAGTACAATACTCCTCCTGTTCGTCCTGCTCCACCTCCTCGTCTATGATGGTGGTGGTGGTAAAGGTCTGTGGTGTCGTGTCGTGTGTCATTTCTCGAATGAAGTGTCGCCATATGCGCGGCTAGTCTGTATAGTGGAGTGCCCTGGCATCGATCCAGCTGTTGAATTTGGAGGGAGCCAATGTCGACAAAGCGTTTCGTGATTCGGGGGGTGGGGTGGGCATGGAATGTTCCATTCGACGACGCTGACGAGCAAGGGGTGTCCAACTTAGTGATCTTCGTGCACTACCAGCAGCAGCAGCAGGAGTAGTAGTAGTAGCTGACCGACGAGAGGGGTGACCGTCGTCGTCTGTCGTATGTAGGCTCTCCTGGTGACGTTACCGACCAACTCCATGGGTAGGTTGATGGCACAGAGTTGTCGTGCGAATGGCTGCCAACCCGACGGATCGGTCTTTCTCTTACGCAACAGATCATTAACGAGATCCACCACGTTACTTCCGACAACCGGCACGCCCTCGTGTATAAGTTCACCGCGAGCGGTCCATGGTCTTGGGAACGGTGTCCAAGACGGTGGCCTCTAGTCCGCTACTAGGAACTCGTACTGCACCCTCCGACCCCGGCTCCACCCTCGGCCCCGGCCCCGTCACCGACTCGTTCACCGTGACCATTCGTTCCGGTTCCTTGACGTGTTTATCGGCCAAGACGTTGTACCGCTGCAACACCTGATTATACAGTGTCACCTTGGTCCCGTCGTCTAGGTCCGTTCTATCGAGGATGGTCTTCATATCGTAATCGAGGTCTTGCACCTTCTTACCTAAGGTGTCCGTTGAGGGTGGTGGGGTGAACGAAGCGTGTCCAACAGTCGAGGGTCCACCAAGGCCATCTTGCGTGCGTGTTCCATGTATCTACCTTTTGAGCAGCACCTCTCGGAGCAAGGGTAGAAAGACCGAACTTGCCAACGGTGCTAGGAAGGCCGATAGGAAACCTCCGCTCTGTCCCTCGCCAACCTGCGTTTGCAACAAGATGCGTCTTCTCCTGGCAGCTGGCGTTCGTCTCTGAGCCAACTCGCGTAACTTCGTCCTGTATTTACTCAAACGTCGCCTCTAATGAGGTCAATGGAATTTTCTTTTTAGCATGTTGTAGGCACACTCGGCTGGTGCACACAGCAGATCGGCGTCGGCGTTGGCGATGATGGTCCTTTTCAATTTGTTGCCCTTGATTCTGTTCAGAGCCTGTATGCATACAATCTGTCTCTTCATCAGGTCAGACATGGTGCGAATGAAGAGACTATCCACGGTCTTTTTATTCCTTCGGCAAGTACACGTACTGAACACCATCGTCTGGAAAGATGGCCGTGCGCAGACGCATGTCCTCGGGCGTGTCCTGTTTGAGATCGACCAATAGATAACCGTACGGTACCGACGTGGCGTCTTTAAAAGCATCTTGCACGAATTTCACGCGTCCCGGATACATCTGCCGAGCCAAGTGCGACATCTGCGATGCGTCACGATGATTCTTGAACACCACCATGTACTGAGAATTCAGACTGATGGTACGACTCTCCTTGTTTTTAGGTAACAGGTTCTGTACGAGATACGGCACGGACGTGTTCCTGTGGTGACTTTTTTAGTGAACAAGGTCGTGACCCGCTCGTCCGTTTCTGCCATCAGATCGTCTATGACGATGAGGTTCCTCGTTGTCGATTCGAACATGGCCGCCGTCGGTAACCTTTCCTTGTACCGCACGTCGACCAAGTCCATCGTCGCGTAAGTCTCTTGCCATTCTCCGTAATCTTTTCGGGAGGTGGAACGATCATCGCAGCAGCGTGACGCAACATACGCGTCACGAAAGTACTCTTGCCGCATCCCGTCGGTCCAGCGACGATGCACGTGAAGGGATGTTTCCATCGTGCGTCCATGATCGCTTGTGAACGACGACAAGAGTGCATCGCCTTTTCTACACGTCCACAGGACCCGTGGTCACCCCGTCCTCGTGCACCACGCGTTTGGCGTAGAAGTAGGTGAGGGCAGCCCGTACCTGGACGTACGTCAACACGGTCGAGTTATGTACCCGGAATCCACGGTTCTTTCCACTTCCGCTCCGACGGTTGGTGAGCACCTCCAGGAACGCATCCTTGTCGACGGTGTTGTGACGTTTGCTCAGTCCTTTGGTGCTGTACTTGTCGGTGGCTCCGAAACAATAGTACGTCTTGCTACACAACCCCACGAACCCGTCACCGGACCACTCCACCTTGAACAGACCCGGTGTCCTCTTGTCGAACGCTCTGCGCGCCTTACAGCACGCCTCGTCTCCGACCCACGGTCGATCGGCGAGTCGACAGCGCACGTACTCGTTCCGATGTTCGTCGCAACATTCGGACGGGAGCCATTCGGAGCGATGTCGGAAATAATGATCTCGTAGTGCTGGGCTCAAGAGGGCATCAACGGACTCACCCGCCAAGGCCAAATAGGCACTATCTGTATCCATCTCGCAGTACTGGAACAGAGGGCGCCTCGTCGTAGTACACTTCATTCTACATAACAGCAATAATACTCATGTTCCACTACTAATACTAATATTCATCTACAGTTCATCTACAGTGGTTACAATGTTGAACTACTGCTAACTACTAATGTTCAACCACTGAATGTTCAACTACTAACTACTACTAACTACTAATGTTCAACTACTGAATGTTCAACTACTGCAGACGGCGGATGTTGATGCGTGCATACTATTTCATAAGTTCGTGCTATTCCGGCGACATTATAGTGGCCGTGATGGATTCACATATGATCGTTGTCACCTCTTCTAACGTTTGTGTTGATGTTCGCCAAGTGTTTGTGATTATATCCGACACCGCCTCCTCGATCATTATTTTACACACCTATGTGTTGGTGTGGCTTGTGTTATTGTGGTTTGCGGAGGGCTCCGGACTCTCCTCCCTTGTAGAGGACTCCGGTTGGTTTGCGGGCCGGTCTGGTATCTGGACTGCACCGCCGTCCGCCGTCAGTACGACGGTCGAATCTGGAAAGACGTACAACGTCGGTGGTGTCGTCTCCTCCTCCTCCTCCTCCCGCTTCGTCGTCGTCTGTGTCAGTGGAGGTGACGCGGGACTAAACTCGAAATCATCGTCATCTTCATCATCATCAACATCCCATGGTAGTAGCATTGCTGCTGGCGGTGACTCGCAGTAGTCATGGGATCATGATGATGATGATGCGGAATCACCTCGATGTTTCTTCACCTCCTCCTCCTCCTCCTCCTCATTCATCTCTTCGATACCTGTCGTTTGTAAGCCTTCCACAGCTGCGTCAGACCATTCTATTGAACAGAAATACTAGTTACATTGCTAGGTAGTATGATCAAACATATATTTGCACATTGTTCTCAATAATCGTCCGTATCGCCCTGTATATGTGTGTATCGTTCGGCTAGAGTCTTTCTAACCAACTCTGTCACATCGTGTCGCTACTGCATATTCGTACACGTTGCGGTGACCTCTATCGATAGCCACCGCAAGATGTGCATGACCAAGCTGGACGATGGTACGTAACACTCCTTGTCTTCCGTTAAATTCATTATGCGGTTCACCTCGTCACAGGCATACTGGACACTGGCGGCCTCTAGTGCTTTATAGAAGTTATTTTCGATCGTCATGGCTTCGGATCGATCACGTATGCTATCTAGACAACTCACCGTAGCCTCCATCTCGTCGCTACTACTACTACTTATAGATATCACATCGGGCTGTGACGTACTATCCTCCCCCTTGTCATCTGTTATTATAATGAGTGGTGGTGGTGAAAAACTTTCCACCGAGGAGGAGAATAGTATTTCAGAACTATTATTACGTAACCATTCCATTACCTTCTCTTTTCCATCCCCGACGTCACTGCTTGTAGCAGCGGCGGCGGCGGTGTCATCCTGTCAACAGATTTACACGGTCACTACTTCTAGTTCTGACACGTTGTCATTTACATACTGTCCCGCTACGCGTTTCCTAACGGTCACCATGACACGGCCCCCCGCAACATCTCCAGTGCCGCATACCGCTCGGCGTCTGACGTCATGCTCATGTAGGCGTTACCCGTAAATCCCAACACCTGTACTGACTTTTCATTAAACAACGTTGCCCAACATTCTGATCCAATCCAATCCTGTAGGAGGATACGCAGAGAGAACTTGTACACTGGACCACGTTGCCATCGATGAATCGGACACACATACCCATTATTTTCCGGAATCACACGTTTGTTACACTGCTGACACGATGGATATACGATATATTTCTCTTGCACGGCACATTGTACTATTGTTAACGGACGTGTAAATCTATAATTTCCGTTACTTACTTCATTCTCTAGACGCATAACAGTCATCTCCTTGTCGGCAAACTGTTTCGAGGCCATTCCTTCTGATGATGCTGTTGCTGCTTGTGGACTGATGCTTTGCGGTCGGAGTGTGTGAGTCGTTAACTGTGCGCTCGGTTTATATAGGCCTCCTACTGCCTGTGGCGCGCAATCTTATCTCCACCGTTGTCCGCGCGCGTGATGCCATTATTGTGCGCCGGGTGTCTGGCGGTGCATTGTACTTTGTCCACTGGTCTTGTGATCGACTCGCGTTACATCTGGCCTTCGTTTCGCTGTGGGGGGATTCTGATGCTTTCGAATGAACTCGCGTACTCGCATAAGTATCTGTCCCAGCATATTCTGGCCTGCTTTACCACTGTAGGTCGGTGCACTCCAGTATCCTTCCCGACTCTTTACCCATTCCTTCATTTCAACTTCCCGTGTGTATAACAGTCGTTTACGTAGGGTTGGATCGCGAAATTTAACAGCGACTAACGCATACATTACAGAATATTTCTGTTTGTTCCATTCTGTGCGTAAATGCACCTTCTCTCGAATGCTCTTGCTGAGGTATTTCGCCTGTAGACCAGTGCGTGTGGCTAGAATCTTTTCTGCTGTCTCCAAATCACCATGTTGCATACATTTACGCCACTGGTACGCGCTTTCAACAGTGTTAAATTCTCTATTCCACATAGGTATACTGCATACGTAGAAATTGGACAGATAACTGTTACCGCCTTTGAAGTTTAGAGGACGATTCATACTGACTTTATGACGTTGACATGTACATTTACTGTATTAAATACACGCCATTCTAGCGCTGTCTGAGTACTCATAACCCCGCTTTTTCCTTCCGTGATGGATGTCCGGCGTCAGTTAGTTGACAGTTGCCTGACGCTTATCAGTTTTCTGATTACTGTGGTATTGTTCCGAGGGTTACGTCAGCTGTCTGGCTTATTTCTAGTATGGTATATAAGACGGCTGAGATCATCGTGTCGTCATCGCAGCCGTCATTGTTGAGTTCGTAGCAACTTACCAGTCTACGTCGATATACCAGCCATTCAAGTCGATCACGATGCCTGCAGTTCTTTACAGATGTGTTGGTCGTTCTCCAACTAGTCAGGAACTCTTTGTTTCATCTTATGGATCGTGGGTGAGTATATATATATATATATATATATATATATATATATATATATATATATATATATATATATATATATATATATATATATATATATATATATATATATATATATATATATATATATATATATATATATATATATATATATATATATATATATATATATATATATATACATCTTAGCTCTACATAGCTCTACATAGAGTACATTGTTTGAATGAATGTTCACTTTACCTACTGTTCTGTCGTTCCCGTGTATACATATCTCGCTGAGTGTTCGTCGGGTCCAAGTTCCATATGCAGCGGCTTGCCTAGCGATAAACAACTACCAGTCGATCGGTTTCGCATTCCATCTCTCTCGTTGCTTGGTTACATCTGTTCTATATATAATAATGACTACACTATGCATCTCACTCTGGTTTTGTCGTTTCCTTGCAGTATCCAAGGCAGCGGTGGTCGTTCGTTATGGCGGAGCTACAGGATATGACGATAGAGCGCCGGGCCAGATGGTGGGTTGCATTGCGTGATGAACTGTATGCTGCTAATTTACTACCATCCTTCATGACTCATGCGAGTCGGTGGCGCTACGTCAGTAGTAGCGAATTAGGTTTCATACCCCCTAATATTGCGGAGACGTTCTCTACTTCCGGTTGCTCTCTACTTCCGGTTGCTCTATCCAATCAGAGCGCCTCCTGAAGGTCGCGTGATTAGCGCAACGTCTTCTGGGTAATCAGCACCCCCTAGCGACTGTCGGGCGGGTTGGCGGGCCGACGGGTGGGGACACCTAACGGACTATCATTTACACTTCTACTTCCGGTTGCTCGCATATCCAATCAGAGCGCCTCCTGACGGTCACGTGATTAGCGCAACGTCTTCTGGGTAATCAGCGCCCCCTAACGGCTGGCGGGCGGGTTGGCGGGCTGACGGGCGGGGACACCTAACGGACTAGTTTTTTATCAGTAGGCTACAGTGGTCATTAATCTAGTAGACGGTGAGATGTAGGCTACAGTTTTTTTTTTTTTATTTTAATTTTAATTTTAACTGTGCGCACAGCCTCACAACATTCTGGGTAGCCCGATCGCCCCCTGGTCCGTAACCCTATCCATAACCCTAGAGTGTCTCCATTGGCAAGCCGTTACAACGAAGCAATAGAAAAGCTACGCAATATTGTCCACAAACGTTAGACAGAGGACTCTGAAGTCTCTTGCTATTATCATTAACAGGGTCATTAATAACTGAGATCAAAGGACCTAACGAGGAGACGAGAAACTAACAAAACACGTTATCGTACTATATTTTCTTTATATGTAAATATTTAAAAATAATGCGCTCTTACACTTTATCCATAACTCCTACAGTTTACCCAAAATTCCTACAATTTACCCATAATTCTCCTATTGAATAAGAGTACAAGGACATTTTATTGAAAATAATGACATAATATCGTCCACAAACGTTAGACAGAGGACTCTAAAGTCTCTTGCCATACGCATATTTTCGTTATAGTTCCGCCATATGAACGCTTAGAATTTTGCTGACGAACTCATTCATGACGGCGTCCCACTTTTCAGCGTGTTGGCTGCAAGGAAGAAAACAAGTGAGTTAGAAACAACACATTACTAACACTGCAATGACGATTACGAAGACATTAGTCACCGGTAAGCAAACGTACTGTCGATGATATTCACCTAGGTAGACCGCTGTCAATATCTGACAGATCTCGTATACGTCTACACAGTATTGTATGAAACAATTCAGAATCAGTTTGCTGATGACCCTGATAAGTGACAACATCGTGTACACTATATACGTGAGCGACATGTAGTACGACAACATGATGACGAAGATGAAGAGAACACAACGAGAGAGGCCTTATATAGTGTGAGAGGAAATATTGTTGACAACCTCGAGAACAAGGGAGAACTTGTCATATCGGAGAGCTGTCAGATAACAGATGCAGCAGTCATTCGTCAAACAGTCAAAAAACCGAGGTGAACACAGTACTACAACGCATATAACGCAGTAAATGTACATTTCAACATCATAACACAAGCATGGATCGCCCGATTCACTTTAGAGGCGGTAATAACTATCTGTCTAATTTTTATGCGTGTAGAATACGCGTGTGGGGTAGAGAATTTCACAGTGTTGAAAGCGCTTATCAGTGGAAGAAATGTGTGCATAATAAAGACTGGAAGACAGCTGAAAAAATGATAACCACACGAAGCGGCCTGAAGGCTAAATACCTGAGCAAGAGCATTCGATTGAAGGCACATTTACAAGATGAATGGAACAGGCAGAGATATTCCGTGATGTACTCGCTAGTAGCTGTGAAATTCCGTGACCGATACTTACGGAAACGACTTTTAGACACAGGAAATAGTCATTTGATGGAATGGGTAAAAAGCAAAGAGGGTTTTGGAGTGCGTTGACCTACAATGGTCAAGCTGGCCAGAATATACTTGGTAAAATACTCATGGAAGTAAGAGAGTTCATACGAGTGCACCAGACATTAAAAAGCGGGTCTGATGTAATACCCGCAGACAGGGCGTCGATCGACCAGGCACTCGGAGATAGAGCAACGGTCGAAAACATCACGCGCTGTGCGGATAACGAGCCAAATAAAATTGCGCAATAACATCACGCGCTGTGTAGGCAACGGTCGAAAACATCACGTGCAGCTGCATAAAACTGCGCAATAACAGTCGACGAGGAGGACTATATAAGGCGGATACGAACACACAGGAGTATTGCAACTGTTCTGATTGACTCTACTACACTCTACACGAAGATGGACGCCTCGCAGCAGACCGACACCGTGATGGATTTGATCCAACACAAGTAAGTGTTGGTCGCTATGTGTTTAAACAACCGTTTGTCATAACGGCATGCGCTGTTCAAGATAAATACATTTTTTACATAGCTTGTTCGAAATGTCCTAAAGGACTCCGCAATCTCGTCTGTCCAGTGCACGGACTGCAGTCTGAATGCGTGTACAGATTCGTTCTGCGTCTCCTTCTAACAGACAGTAACGGCAGTGAATGTTGGTGTACTTGTTTTGAAGAAAATGCGGTCAAAATTCTAGGATTCACTGCAAACGACTACGTGTCTTTAGAGTCAGACGAGCAAAGCTACGAAGCGATGTCGATGCTACGAGACAGCCAGGTTATGGTAACCATTAGGAAACGCATGACAAAAGAGTACGTAAACTACAATGTAGCAGAGATTGATGTTGTAACCGTGTGACTTTGTTGACAGGACGACGCTGCTAATGCTGTTGCTACCGCTCCTGTCGCTGGTACATCCAGCGGAGTCGATGGAAAAACGAAGGTGAGGAAATGGTTAAATGATAATAGTACCAACGATTTATTTTCCTTTTCTTCCTCGACAGATAGTTGTCCAATGATTTTGATAACAGATGACGAGGAAGATAAGGAGGATGTTATAATCATAAACAACAGTGACAGCAGCGGTAGCAACAACGGTGAGGATATGACGATGACGATATGTCAAATAGATAAGATAGTAGATCGTGGTGAGTCTATGATTCTCGAACAGAGGTTTATCGCAGCTGTAGAGAGCGCTGCTGTTCAGTACGCGTGTGATGAGGTGAGTCGTATAATGAATTTAGATTCAGATGATGATGATGATTACATACCCTCATCCGACACGATCATGCATGTCTTGCAGTGGTTAAGCATAGAAGTGATCACGTCGTGTGCGAGCATGCAGTGGCGAGAACGTGTGGCAGACAAGGTGAGAGATGCGTTAATTGATGCGAAGTTGATGCGTATGAACTAATCTTCTGTTCAAACAGGAATCACTAAGCTTTTTATTCAAGAAACGAGTGGCATCGAACGACGACGATGACGACACATGGACGATCATGATTAAACATCAGAAATTATCATCACCGGCATCAACGGAAGTAACTTCAGACGACAATTCCGAGGTCTCTGAGGTCGTTGTCAACAGTCCCGAGTCACCAAACGTACATCATCATCGAAGACGCTATGACTCAGAAGATCGTAAATGAGGGTCAAAAAAGTTGCCTCTCGCTCGAAGCGGTGATTCACGTTTGTCAGGACGTCACTGTTACACTCATGACGTTGGAGTGGCAAAAGAATCTTCAACGTGACATTCAACGTGCCGACCACATTTGAAATGAACATTTTCTCTTTTAATTCACACTATCTCTTTATTATACATTGGTGATCGAACCACATTTGAAATGGTCCGTTATATCACTGTAGAAATTCTAATTCACACTAAGAGTAAAGTCACTTGGTCCGTTATATCACTGTAGAAATATCATTTCATTATTTCTAGAACAGTAAAGTCACTTGGTCCGTTATATCACTGTAGAAATATTATTTCATTATTTCTAGAAATGAACATTCTAGGCTGGTATGTGTTAACTTTCAGCATTGTCTGACGATATATATGATATATATATATATATATATATATATATATATATATATATATATATATATATATATATATATATATATATATATATATATATATATATATTATTTCTACACTTGATTTGTATATGAATTAATACAAATATATAACTACTGTCATTATTTCTAGAACATACTAGGCTGGCTCACTTGATTCGTATATGAATTAATACATTTTTATATTGTTGTTATTGATATACATATCTGCGAAAAAAGACTTAATCATCTACTATACTAGCCTCTGGCGTATCGATAACCGATCGTAAGCTAGGAATCATTGTCGTTACTACTAGCCTCTGCCGTATCGATAACCGATCGTAAGCTAGGGGTCACTGTCGAGATCGTAAAGATTCACAAACCCAACATATCATTAATCATGTATAAGTCGAATCGTATGTGTATGTATGATTACAAACAACATAATAAAAATGAAAAAAGTATGGCGCGTGTTGTCAGTCCTTCATCCCGTAGTCGTAAATGAACGGTTCCATCGTAGTCGTAAATGAACGGTTCATTCGTAGACAAGAATCCTTCGAAATATGTTTAACGATCTTCGGTAGTCGTCTCGTCAGTCAGTCCTTCATTCTCGTAGTCGTAAATCGTATGGTCCTGTATAGATAGAGTGGCGTCCTCTGCATAAATATCGCAGTCCATTCGATGTCACCACCGTACTGTCCTGTATAGATAGAGTGGTGCCCTCTGCATAGAACTCGCAGTCCGTTTGATGTCGCCACCGTACGGTCCTGTATAGATAGAGTGGTGCCCTCTGTATATCAAATAACGAACGGTCCTTCGAATAATGAAAGATTCTGAATATA
This sequence comes from Lamellibrachia satsuma, assembly GCA_033239005.1. NCBI lineage: Eukaryota > Metazoa > Annelida > Polychaeta > Sabellida > Siboglinidae > Lamellibrachia > Lamellibrachia satsuma. The sequence continues at coordinate 5,659,015 of BSQZ01000028.1, forward strand.
TATATACTATAGCGAGAGTCAATATTTGTCAGTTGTAGACGTATCAGCAGCAACATGAAACATCATCAATGTCGTCATTGCGGTCTCGTAGTCGATACCTATGCAGAGCTAAAACGTCAAGTAGAGAGTCATTCGACATCGTCTGTGAACGAACATTTTAATTCGATGGTGCTACCTAGTGACCTCACAAAGAAAGCGAAATACTCGTGTAAATGTGATGAGACGTTCGAAAGATGGGAGTGTCTACAGCATCACGTAAGAACAGCATGTTGTCTTAAAAAAAAGAATACCACCTACACGTGTACGAAATGTGGAAAGAATTTCTATAGAATTGGCAATCTGACCAGACACACACAATCAACGTGTTCCGACATCAAGAAGCTACCATACACGTGTACGAAATGCGGAAAGAATTTCTATAGAATTGACACCCTGACCAGACACGCGCGAATAACGTGTATCAACAAACCACCACCGAAGATATCAAATGTGGAAGACACCACACTTCATCACCCGCTAGATACGGAAGAAGACCCTCTCAATCCACCCGCTCGACTTCCCTTCGCCGATAACCTGTCGACGGAACTGTTAGATGTCGTTCGAGAGCACTGGCGAACCATACGGACACGCGTGACGAGAGGACCTCTCCAATGCAGGTACGATTACAGATTAACCACGCTAGAAACGACGGTCCTAGAGACGCCTTTGAAGAAAATGTACCAGGAACAGACCAACGCCTTCAAGATTAACCTCAGTTACGGATTCGTACTGAGGAACAAGAACACGGGACGATACAAGTACTATCACTCCTCGTGCAATTGCTGTGGACGATACCTGGACGAACCTAGTCTCGTCACCAACAGCGAGGATTTTGACGTCTTTCTCGAATCCATCCGAGAAACCGACATCTTGCAGTGGGCCATCAATCAAAGACCGGATTCTGCATGGGTGTGCGAACTCGTGACCAATGTCACATTTTTCATCAACCGCATCGTCGATCATCCGATAGGATGTGTAAACATGATCCCTCTTCCAGTCTACATCAAGAAGAACAAAGCCGTCATATGTTCGGAAACGGACCCCAATATGGTAAGAGGTACACTGACAACCTGTGTCTCTTCCGGTGTCTGGCCCTGCGTCGTGGATGTGATGATCGCCGATTGGAACCATCGACGAAGACGCTGTACGAGGCTTACAACAAAGACGATGTTCCCATGGAACAATTTACAGGGGTCACGATGAAAGACCTCCATCGCGTAGAGACGACGTTCCAGACGAACGTGTGCGTGTATAGTCTCGTCAAACCGGATGAGGAGGACGAACGACCAACCGCTGAACTCGTCCGTCGATCGGTCTGTAAATATCCTACTACGCTCTATCTCAACCTTCACGAGACGCATTTCTCCTTCATCCAGGACGTGCGCATGTATTGTCACACGTACAGATGTCGGAAATGCAACTCGTTGTGGACACACCCATGGAAGTTACGTCAGCACGAGAGCACGTGTACGGGAGGTGTGCGTCGAGTCTTTCCAGGTGGTGTGTACCATTCGACTCCGTCTATATTCGAACGACTGGACGACGAGAACATCCGAGTGGATGAATCGTTGCGATACTATCCGTACCGAACCACTTTTGATTTCGAGTGTTGGTTCGATACCGAACAACTTCCGTCTGACAGTGACCAGGTTCACTGGGTTGCACGTCACGTTCCACTGAGCGTCAGCGTGGCATCAAACGTACCAGGACACGAACGAGTGAAATGTCTCGTTACGAACGGAGACACCAACAAGTTGGTGATCGACATGATGGCCATTCTGATATCGATGAGTGAAGCCGCGTACGACAGCATCAAAGACTCATACGAGAACGTGTTGGAACAACTCGCAGAAACAACCACGCGATGGGACGAACAAGAGGAGACTGCACTGTCAGCAGCCAACGACAAGAAATCTCGACGTGTAAAAAATCCATACAAAAAGCTGATGGGACAACTGTATGGATGGATGCGTCAGTTACCCGTCGTCGGGTTCAATTCGGGTCATTATGATCTCAATGCCGTCAAACAGTTCCTAATACCTTACTTCCTGTCTGCTACAAAGACAGAGGAACAAGAAGAGGAAGAAGAAGAAGAAGAGAACAGGGGCGACGGGTCGTTTTTCGTCATCAAGCGCAACAACACTTTCATGTGTCTTTCGACGGATCAGCTGAAATTCCTAGACATGACCAACTACATAGCACCCGGGTTCAGTTACGACAAGTATCTGAAAGCGTACGGATGTGAGGTGACGAAAGGTCATTTCCCGTACGAGTACATGGATCGACTAGAGAAGCTCGACGACACTGTTCTACCACCGAAAGAGACCTTCTACAGTCGTCTGAAGAACGAAGGTATTTCCGACGAGGATTACGTCAGTTGTCAGGAGGCCTGGCGCGACAACGACATGACGACCTTGCGAGACTTTCTCGTCTGGTACAACAACAGGGACGTGGTTCCCTTTCTGCAAGCCATCGACAGACAGTTTGACTTCTATCAACAGCGTGGGATAGACATGTTCAAACAAGGCATCAGCGTACCCGGTCTGACCCTGCTATACCTGTTCAACGACCTTCCGGAGAAGACATACTTTACCATCTTCAACGAGAAGAACAAAGATCTGCACGACCTCGTCAAAGATAACATTTGCGGTGGTCCGTCGATCATATTTCACCGCTATCACGAGAAAGGGATCACCGCGCTACGTCTGAACGAGTACGGAGAGGCTGCCCGGTCGTGTCGATCGATCGTCGGATACGACGCGAACGCGCTGTATCTGTGGTCGCTCATGCAAGACATGCCTATGGGATGGTACACGCGACGGCGGGTTGAGAAGGATTTCCGTCCCGAATCAGCGCAGTTGTACGGACAGACGGCTGCGGAATGGCTGACGTGGGAATCCGAACGGACGGGTCTTTCCATACGACATCAGATCAACGGACGAGAGAAACGGATAGGTAAACATCGGGTGGATGGATGGTGCAGCGAGACGAAGACGGCTTATCAGTTCCACGGATGCTTCTTTCACGGTTGTCCGTGCACTCGAGAAGAGGTCAATTCTGTCAACGGGAAACCCATGACACAACTGCTCAACGAGACTCGAAAGACCACCGCCTACCTACGTCACTTCGTCAAGGTCGTCGAGATGTGGGAATGCGAGTGGAAAGAGATGAGACGAGATTCGGTTGTAAAACGGTGTTTGGACGCTGCATTCCCCGACGTCGACGTCACGTGCGGTGGACGATGACGACGCAACAGATCCTGAGCGGTGTGCGTACTGGAACCGTGTTCGGCATGATCGAGTGCGACATTTGCGTACCGGAAGAACTGCGCGAGTACTTTGCCGAGATGCAACCCGTGTTCAAGAACATCCGTCTGATACGTGAGGATCTCGGTCCATTCATGCGTCGATATGCCGAAACGCACAACATCATGACGACTCCGAGGCGCATGCTCGTGGGCAGTTATTACGGTGATAAGATATTGCTCGCCACGCCTCTGTTGCGATGGTATCTGGACCACGGTCTCGAGGTGCTGCACGTTTACCAGGTCATCAAGTACGATCCGATTCCGTGTTTCCGTCGGAGACGTCCACAGAGACAGGACCATCATTGCGGATACCATGAAGTTGCTGGGGAACTCGGGCTACGGAAAGACCATCACCAACGTGGACCGACATCGCGATGTCAACTACTGCACGGAGAAGGTGGCATCACGTCTGATCAACGAAAACGGTTCCGACAACTCGACATCGTCGTTGACGACGCGTACGAGATAGAGATGAGCAAGAGAACCTTTGCGTACACACTACCCGTACACGTGGGATTCTTCGTTCTGCAGTACGCCAAGATGTGCATGTTGCAGTTCTATTACGACTTCATCGACAAATACGTGGAACGACCTCTGTTCCAGTACTGCGAGATGGGTACGGACAGTGCCTATTTAGCCTTGGCTGGCGAGTCCGTCGATGTCCTCGTGACCCCAGCACTGCGAGATCATTATTTCCGACATCGTTCCGAATGGCTCCCGTCCGAATGTTGCGACGAACATCGGAACGAGTACGTGCGCTGTCGACTCGCCGGTCGACCTTGGATCGGAGACGAGACATGCTGTAAAGAGCGCAGAGCGTTTGACAAGAGGACACCGGGTCTGTTCAAGGTAGAGTGGTCGGGCGATGGATTCGTGGGGTTGTGCAGCAAGACGTACTATTGTTTCGGAGCCACCGACAAGAACAGTACCAAAGGTCTGAGCAACCGTCACAACACCATCGATAAGGAGACGTTTCTGGAAGTGCTCACCAACCGTCGGAGTGGAAGTGGAAAGAACCGTGGATTCCGGGTGCATAAATCAACCGTGCTGACGTACGTGCAGGAACGAGCGGCTCTCACCTACTTCTACGCCAAACGCGTGGTGCACGAGGACGGTCTGAGTACGGGTCCAACGGACGTGTAGATAAAGACGCTGCACTTAGGTCGTCTGTCAGAATCGATCATCGACACGCGATGGAAACATCCCTTCACATGCATCGTTGCCGGACCGACGGGATGCGGCAAGAGCACGTTCGTGACGCGTCTGTTGAGTCACGCCTCTGCGATGATTGATCCACCTCCCAAAAAGATCACGTGGTGTTACGGAGAATGGCAAGAGGCTTACGCAACGACGAACTTGACTCACGTGCGATTCGAGGAAGGGTTACCGACGGCGGACATGTTCGAAGCGACAACGAGGAATCTCATCGTCATAGACGATCTCATGACGGAAACTGACGAGCGGGTTACGACCTTGTTCACTAAAAAAGTCACCACAAGAACACGTCCATGCTGTATCTCGTACAGAACCTTTTTCCTAAAAACAAAGAGAGTCGCACCATCAGTCTTAACACTCACTACATGGTGGTGTTCAAGAATCCACGCGACGCAACGCAGATGTCGCACCTGGCTCTTCAGATGTATCCGAGACGCACGAAATTCGCGCTAGACGCTTTTAAAGACGCCACGACGGTACCGTACGGTTATCTATTGGTCGATCTCAAACAGGACACTCCCGAGGACATGCGTCTGCGCGCGTGTATCTTTCCCGACGACGACGTACAGTACGTGTACCTACCTAAGGTATAAAAGAACGAACGTGTGAATCGTCTCTTCATTCGCATCATGTCTACTCGGGTGAAGGAACACATCGTGTGCATACTGACTCTGGCCAGAATCAAGAACAACAAAGTGAACAAGGCCATCATCGCCAACGCTGACGCCCCTCTGCTGTGTGCACTAGCCGAGTGTGCCTACAACATACTAAGGAAGAACATTCCGTTGACTCCATTACAGAGGCGTTGTTTGAATAAATACAAGACGACCTTACATAAGTTGTCTCAGAAATGAACGTCGACTGCCGAAAGAAGAAGACTCCTCTTGTTGCGACCGCAAGTCGGCGAGGGTCAGAACGGAGGTTTCCTATCGGCCTTCCTAGCACCGTTAGCGGGTTCGATCTTTCTACCCTTGCTTCGTGAGGTGCTGTTCAAGGAGTAGACGCATGGAACACGCGCGCAAGATGGCCTTGTTGGATCCTCGACTGATGGATACGTTGCGTTCGCCAACGCCACCAACGGACACCGTAGGCAAGAAAGTGCAAGCCCTCGACGACGAGATGAAGACCATCCTCGATAGAAAGGACCTCGACGACGGAACCAAGGTCACGCTGTATAACCAGTCGATAAACGCGTCAAGAAACCGGTACGCGTGATCGCGGTAGGGAAGGAAGTGGGGACGGAACCCGAGGAAGCTTCTAGTATGGAAGCCGACGTGGTGAACACCGTTCCCAAGAGTCTGCAGGCCAAAGCCAGACGTTTGATGGAACATCTCAAAAGAAACGTCGCGTGGAACTTCGCCGGTGCACAGTACCAACGAGGTCACGGACTGGGCAGTCTGTTCGGTGGTCTGTTGCTCAGCGCCATGCCGCTCATCAAGAGAGGTGCCGTGGCTTTGGGTAAAGGCGCGTTGAAGACCGGCGTTCGTATAGCCGACGACGTCTTGTCAGGCCAGAACATAAAAACGGCTGCCAAACGACGCGTCACCGACGCCGTGCTGAGCGGTCTTCGAGCTCCCCCCGGTAAACGTATAAAACATCCGTCCGCAAAGGCGACTATCACTGCAGTAAAGAGACGACGCAAGAGAAAGACGTCCAAGAAACGAGAGGCCGACATATTCGACAATGGCTTTTGTGCATAGACAGTCGTGCGAGGGAGTCAAGACCGAGCTGGATCTCTTTGCCGTACCTCCAACTCAAAACTGCATCAGCGACAGTCACGTGGTGGAACATCAACCCACGGCCTCTCTGGACTCTAGAGGACAGATAGAATTCCTCATCCCCGGATCGGGAGACGATTACCTGGATCTCGCCAACACGATGCTACACGTGCATGTGAAGATAACGCGAGCCAACGGATACGTTCTCGACGCGGACGAAGCCGTGGGACCGGTGAACAACTGGCTGCATTCGATGTACAGCCAGATTGACCTCTACCTGAACGGCACGCTCGTGACGTCTTCGTCCAACACGTACGCGTATCGAGCCTACATAGAGACGCTGCTGAGTTACGGACCCGAAGCCAAGTCGACGCAGCTAACGAATCAGCTGTGGTACAAGAACACGGCTGATCGCATGGACGCTATCGAGCTAGCCGCCGGACCCGCTCCTAACCGCGGGTTCGTGACTCGACAACAGTACACATCCAGAAGTCGCGTGGTCGACATGATGGGTCGTCTCTACGTGGATATGTTTATGCAAGATAAATTCCTGATCAACGGCGTCGACGTCAAGTTACGCCTGGTGCGTAGCAAGCCCTCGTTTGCGCTGATGGCTCTTGGAAACACGGAATACAAGATAACCATCGTCAACGCGTCCTTGTTCGTCAAGAAGGCCACCCTCAATCGCGCGGTGCAAATGGCCCACATCAAAGCTCTCGAAAAAAGCACGGTCAAGTATCCGTTACGACCGGTCGACTGCAAGGTGTACTCCATTCCCCCGGGAGCTCTGTCGCACACGCACGAGAACCTGTTCCTCTGCAACCTGTCAAAACGTCTCGTACTGTGCTGCATCGACAACGACGCCTACAACGGTGCGTACGACAAGAACCCATTTTACGCCAAAAACAACTGCATAAGCTTCCACTCGGTGTACGTGGACGGACGTCAGATACCCGCCAAACCCTTCCAGCCCAACTTCGCAGAAAACCTCTTCGCCAGGAGCTACGCGAGTCTGTTCACCTCGACCGGCATGATCTGGCAGGACGAGGGGAACGGTCTGACTCGCGACGACTACCGAGACGGCTACACCTTCTTCTGTTTCGATCTACGTTCGGGTGACTCCGGAGAAGTTAGATACACCGGCACCCTGATCTACCTAGCCGCCATTTGGATTCGTCTGTTTGTTGACATACTTTCCCGGAAAGCCGTACGGCTTGCCCGGTAGCTTGTCCTTTGTTCACACCAGTCATGCTTTGAATGGAATGGGGGGAGGGGTGGGCTATGATCAGAAATTATTTTCGGTCGCACTAGTGTCCCGATAGACTGCGTGGATATTTCAAATGAAGCGCTCACACCACATCCACGCGCGTGCGTGCGCGTGTGCGAGTGCTTATGTGTATATGGGTGCGTGTGTGTGTGCGCGTGTGCGTATGTGTATATAGATGCATGCGTGTGCGTGCGTGTGCATATATAATATGCGAACATGTGTTCATATGTACGTCCAAGTGTATGAATAATATGTCACGCACTGCAGTTAGCCTCTTTCCGACGTATCTAGTTCACAACCCAGTCTGCCACACTGGTGAGCATTATGACATAAAGCATCACATAGGTCAATGCGATATAGTGCCAGTTTAATCAGAAACATGATACATTCTGAGATCAAGAAATGTTTCCCGAGCTGCTGTATGTGGCAATGAGACGTACTTTTACAACACGGCAATCACATTCACACTTAAATGAGCAGTCCTTTCTGCTTCTCTACCAGAACTGTCAATTTGAGAATTTTTTCATATCACATTTATGACTAATTGCTGCTGATTATGGAAACTAAATATCACATGTTGTTCATCATTAGTTACAATAAGGTATTCAATATTCCACCTTTTAAACATTTTAGTATTTCAGGTCCTTATGATGTGACCAGTGATAGCCCAGGAAGAGACACGGTCAAGTGAAACACAATCCAACAGAAATGAATTGAAACACTACCCAACAGAAATGAATTGAAACACTATCAAACAGAAATGAATTGAAACACTATCAAACAGAAATTAAAGGTTCAGGCAAAGCTACCATAAATACTTGTGAATCACACCCAGGTAAGAATACTATTCTCTATAATGTACTTTAACTATTTATTGTGATTTAATTACTTTATGTTATGGCAAATTAGCTTACCTATGGAATCTTTATTTATATTTAAAGGGTAGTCGCACACGTCCAAACAAACGTATAACATTACGTATTGGTGGCTGGTTGTTTGATCGTCACCATGATGTGTAGCATTATGTATTGGTGGCTGGTGGTTTGGTCGTCACCATGATGTGTAGCATTACGTATTGGTGGCTGGTGGTTTGGTCGTCACCACGTTTTGCGCGTTATCTTATGTTCCACCCCACATATTGAGGGGGCGCGCGGTGGTTTGAACCGGTACTAAATACTATACGCTTTTGGACTTATGTGACGACCCCTAAATTTGATGTGTATGTTTCATGTGACTAGCGGTGCATGTGCTTTTATTTAGTAATACAGCACGAGTTTTACATAACTATGATTAACAAAGTTGGCGTAAACTGGTTTGTGCTTTGTTGCCTTTTTCATTAAAAAAGCAATTTAAAAACTATGCAGATGCATATGTGAATGTACGGCCAGATTCATTTACATTTTAGTTTATCATAAACATTTCAGTTTACATTTAAATACAACTGCGTATGAGTGCAACAGCATTTGAATCAGTTAAAACATTTGCATTTAAATGCGAGCCCAAGCCTGGTACATTGTTTGTACTTCACCTTAAGCTGGAGTTCAGTGGAATACATTGCATTATTTTGATTCAACACCGTTTCACAATAACGACAGCCACCAGTATGCCAGTAAGCAACATGTGTAAACACGACCAGGACATGGTATAACAGCTGATGTTCATACTGCGTCCGAGCGAACCCGTCTGCGAAACAAATACAAATACCAATAAGATACAAAGTGGAAAACCAACACCAAGCAACCACCCATTCCATGCTTTTAAGCCATTTTGCATTTACATTAACGTTCACAAAACTAGCAAAGAGTTTTGTTGTCTGCTATATATTTTATAGGGTTTTATATAACAGGTTAGGGTGTAAAATAACTATAAAAACACAATTGGCGACGAAAATACCTCATATCCCTTGTGGCATCTTCCTCCACAGATGCCAAGACTCCCATTAATAGCAATTAATAGCACGTCTATGGTAGGCGACCTTCTAACCCAACTCTCCTTTGTTGGATCTCACTTCCCAAAATCACGTGTACAAGTTTAAGGGATATGTTTAAACGCTATGAAAATAGTTTCTTCGCCACTGTATATTCCTGCTTCATTGCCTGATCAGAATACCATATTGCAGTCAAGAAGTCATACGTCAAGACGAAGCTTCCTTTCTTTCAGGCAAATTGGTAGTAGCATTGTCAACATAATGGTAGTGGCATTGTCAACATAATGGTAGTGGCATTGTCAACATAATGGTAGTGGCATTGTCAACATATGTTAGTAATAAGCGATTTACTGTGCCCTAAAATAATAGTTGACCTATAGCGTAGAAGTGTTTAGAAGCTACAAAAACATCCTGCTTCATAACTGCCAGAAGAGGTCGGCATGTCCTAGACACCGGCCATGTATGTAGGATTATCAACACCACCATTCGGTCCAGCCGCTTGCACGGGATAGCCTGTGTTCACTCCGGCCGCTTGCCCGGGATTGACTGTGTTCACCTAAGCCGCTTGCGCGGTATAGCCTATGTTCACTCCGGACGCTAGCACATGATAGACTGTGTTCACCCCAGCCGCTTGCGCGGGATAACCTGTGTTCAGCGGTTGAATGATCGAGACTGCAGGTTGAGGCACTGCAAATACAACAGTCTGCATTCAACACTGCGCGCAGCATCGTACCCAAACACTGCAGGGAACATACGCCATTACGGACCTCGCACTGAATACTCTTTTTGTATTATTCCCAGGGTTAATGCACTTCGAAGCAAACCAATGTTGATGCTAACGTTAAATTCTTATATGACGCTGTATCAAAGCCGTTTAAAGTAATTTACACTTCACCCCCTGGCAGACATGTTCATTCCAACACCAACTCGACTTCTCTAGGAAACATTCAGCCATGCCGCAATTACTGCACGAAAACAACGCATTTATTAATTTTATATCCACCACTGCTTATATAACCAGGTAATAACTCATACAGTTGTTCTCTCGAACAAGAGTCCGACGTTCTAACCACTGCGCCACTGCGCTCTGTACAAACACCTTCGTTAAACTCAAACACACAACTTTACCGTGAACGATTGCTCCACGACTGCTTCTGCTGCAACACTTGCATAACCAAACGCTGAAACCCACTACGGACGCCACAGCCACGATGCCAATGACGACGAGGACCCAGACCGCTACGCTGCAATGAGACGAAACAGACATAGGCCAATGTACACCAGGTGTCACTCTCCTGTGTCTTCAATGGTGATTCGTTGTAAAGTTCGTTGGTCTTCACCACACAGGAAATTACAGTTGATAAGTTAATCTTTTATCATATTTAGAACATAGCTAATATATATTATCTGATATGCTTCTGGGAATGCTTCCTAGTCCCCTATGCATGTTGAATCTAACGATTTCATAACTTGATGACAGAAATAACCATCGTAATGATAGGTTTACACTATTTTGTCAGTGTTGCAATAGCTGTTGTATTCAGATTCGACGTTTCGAAATAGAGTCAACAATGAAATTCAATGTAGGCGTAAGATAACGAACAAACACATGGAGACCACTCACCACGTCGTACCAATCATCACCCCGGTACACTTAGCATCGTAAGATAAGGAACAAACACATCGCGACCACTCACCACGTCGTACCAACCATCACCCCGGTACACTTAGCATCGTAAGATAACGAACAAACACATCGAGACCACTCACCACGTCGTACCAACCATCACCCCGGTACACTTAGCATCGTAAGATAACGAACAAACACATGGAGACCACTCACCACGTCGTACCAACCATCACCCCGGTACACTTAGCATCGTAAGATGAGGAACAAACACATGAAGACCACTCACCACGTCGTACCAACCATCACCCCGGTACACTTAGCATCGTAAGATAACGAACAAACACATGGAGACCACTCACCACGTCGTACCAACCATCACCCCGGTACACTTAGCATCGTAAGATAACGAACAAACACATGGAGACCACTCACCACGTCGTACCAACCATCACCCCGGAACACTTAGCATCGTAAGATAACGAACAAACACATGGAGACCACTCACCACGTCGTACCAACCATCACCCCGGTACACTTAGCATCGTAAGATGAGGAACAAACACATGGAGACCACTCACCACGTCGTACCAACCATCACCCCGGTACACTTAGCATCGTAAGATAACGAACAAACACATGGAGACCACTCACCGCGTCGTACCAACCATCACCCCGGTACACTTAGCATCGTAAGATAACGAACAAACACATGGAGACCACTCACCACGTCGTACCAACCATCACCCCGGTACACTTAGCATCGTAAGATGAGGAACAAACACATGGAGACCACTCACCACGTCGTACCAACCATCACCCCGGTACACTTAGCATCGCACATGTCCGAGTCGCAGAAGCAGGCAGTACCACTAACGTCTTCTGGATAAAGGTTGGCCAATATCTTGGCCGGTCCCTTTAGGTCGGACGTGCTAGCCGAGTGACATCCATTTGAAAACGTATCGGCACAGCCGCGGTATTGTACGGACACTACAACGACCGCAATACCATGACATAATAGCAACAACAACAACAACAACAACAACAAAAATAATAACAATAAGAAGAAGAAGTACAATTTCGAATAAACGTACACATAAATGTATTAAATGTTTTTTGCAGAAGTTACCATCAAATACAGCCCATGTACACATAACGCTCAGCAACCGTAATATTGCGACATTACGTTCTGGTTTAACTTTTGACTGGCCGAACCAACATCAAATTAAACGGTGTTTGCACTGTGGACCGATCTATTTGGTCAAATACAGTTTGAAAGTTTAGTCCATACCGCACAACCACCGCATTAGATTGTACTTGGGAAGAAATGGAAACAAACCAAACATGTTAAGCCACTGGGAAATATCTGACGCAACTAATCGTTTACACTTTTAGGGCACTAGTACCAAATTTATATAATTTTTCAAGCATTCGTGTAACTTTTTTTTATTTATTGTGACATTCCACTACATCCTGCCGAACAACAATATACTTAGGCATAATATATAGGAACCTTATATATGCAAATGACGTCTTACCAACAAACTTTTTCACTGTCACCTCTAGATTGGCGTAAATGCAACGGTTTTGGTCGTCGGAACACCACTCCGAGCCCGTGGAGGAGTCGACGTCATCGCATGACGAGTCCGACTCGCCCGATAGCCCTAGTTCTCCAAAACTGCCTTTCATGTTCATACATTTGTAGCATTTCAAGGCGAGCGCTGAAACACAAAATAACAATTTGCAAGCAAAGAACATTTACGTTTCGCCATGTGTCGTTGGTGGGCATTATTATTTATAATATAATTGCGTATATTGTTTACTACGGTTAATATAATCGTTGTAGTCATTGTATTATTATTATTATTATTATTAGTAGTAGTAGTAGTAGTAGTAGTAGTAGTAGTAGTAGTAGTAGTAGTATAGTAGTAGTAGTAGCAGTAGCAGTAGCAGCAGCAGCAGCAGCAGCAGCAACAGCAGCAGCAGCAGTAGTAGCAGTAGTAAAATTAACAGTAGTAGTAGCAGTAGTAATACTAGCAGCAACAGCGGCGGCGGCGGCGGCGGCGGCGGCGGCGGCGGCGGCGGCGGCGGCGGCGGCGGTAGCAGTATGCAGTAGTATCAGCAGCAGCAGCATTAGCAGTAGTAGTAGTAGTAGTAGTAGTAGCAGCAGCAGCAGTAGCAGTTGTAGTAGTAGCAGCAGCGGCAGCAGCAGCAGTAGCAGCAGTAGTAGTATAATAATATGTTTTTTATGGCAATTATAGCAGTTGAATTATACTGGCACAATAAAACAAACTTAATATAATAAAGTTAATACATTAATTAAGACAAAAAGTATGATTTAAAATATATCAAATTAAAAAAGTGCATGAACATCATGTTTCAAGTTATGTTTGTAATAAACAAGGTCAATATGAAGGACGTAATAATAAATTAAAACAGGCATTACTATAGTAGAATAAATTATATGGCCTACTACTATTATGTAAAAAGTAAATAATTTATAAATGAGTTCATAATTACTGCCAGTGTCTTAAAGCATATGGTATAAAAGAATTCTGAAATCGTTCAGTTGTGCAACGCGGCACACAGTAAGTCCTCGTGTTTCGAGTTAAGTGCGGAGTTTCCCGAAGGGGAGGCAGAAGATGGTGTAATTTATGTGTAGATTGTTGCATGCTTATGAATGGTGTTCTGCATAACTTCTCCCTCCGGTCTGACAGCGGTGGTAGATTTTCTGCGGTGATGGCTTCGGTGTATGACTTATCTTGGAAGATGATTCGCATTGCCCGTCTCTGAATGTATTTTATCTGTTTTGTTTGCTTTTTAATAAGGCTCGTGTGCCACACTTGGCATGCGTATCACAATACCGATTGGACGATTTAAGTGTATATGTTGATGAGATGGTGAAGTTTCTCTTTTGAGAAGGATGATGAAATATAGACGTTGCGATGCTTTCGTAGTGATTTCGTCTATGTGTGATTGGCACTTCAGATCTTCAGATAGAGTCACACCTAGTAGACGAGTGCTGTTAACTTGTTGGATTGGTCTACCGTCGATGGTTAGCAGTGCGATGTCGGGAGTTGATTACTTGAAACAGTTCTTTCGTCTTGTCGTAGTTCAGCGCCATTTTGTTACTCGCTGTCCATTGCCCGACTTCGTCTGCTGCTACTTGGAGTGAGCTGTCCATACCGGATGATGAAGAAGCTTCCCATATTTTATATGTTCGCATACTGTTTGCAGATCATTAATATGGTGTAGGAAGTCGATTGGTCCTAATATTGTGCCTGGTGTGACACCTGCATTGATAGTGGTGCACTCCGATTTCACACTCCCGATCTTTACCCGCTGTTTGCGTTGGCACAGAAAAGATGTCAGCCATTTCAAGACGAATTTGTCAGCATCAGTAGCAGTTGCAGCAGCAGTAGCAGTAGTAGTAGCGGCAGCAGTAGCAGCAATAGCAATAGAAGTAGCAGTACCAGCACTGGTAACAGCAGCTGCAGTAGCTGCAGTAGTAGCAATAGCAGTAGCAGCAATAGGAGCAGCAGCGGTAGTAGTAGCAGTAGTGGTAGCAGCAGCAGTTGCAGTAGCAGTAACAGTAGTAGTAGTAGTAGTATTAGTTGCAGCAGCAGCAGCAGCAGAAACAACAACATCAGGAGCAGCAGCAATAGCAGCAATAAAAATAGAAGTAGCAGCACTAGAAACAGCAGCAGCAGTAGCTGTAGTAGTAGCAGTAGCAGTAGCAGCAACAGGAGCAGCAGCAGTAGTAGCAGCAATAGTGGTAGCAGCAGCAACGGTAACAGTAGCGGTAGCAGTAGCGGTAATAATAACAGTAGCAGTAGCAGTAGCGGTAATAGTAGCAGTAGCAGTAGCAATATCAGTCGCAGTAGCAGTGCAGTAGCAGTAGCAGTAGGAGTAGCAGTAGCGATAATAGTAGCAGTAGCGGTAGCGGTAACAATAGCCGTAGCAGTAGCAGTCACAATAACTAATAGTCATAATAATAGGGAAGACTGTTTCATCTCGGTGATCACCAGGGAAGACTGTTTCATCTCGGTGATCACCAGGGAAGACTGTTTCATCTCGGTGATCACCAGGGAAGACTGTTTCATCTCGGTGATCACCAGGGAAGACTGTTTCATCTCGGTGATCACCGGGGAAGACTGTTTCATCTCGGTGATCACCAGGGAAGACTGTTTCATATCGGTGATCACCAGGGAAGACTGTTTCATCTCGGTGATCACCAGGGAAGACTGTTGCAGTTATTAAACGTGCACTATCAATACTAGTCACTAAATGTGAGGGGAACAAAATCATATAACTTTATTTGGGGCATTTAATATGTGTAACACATAAGATGGTATCCACGAACATTAAGAAGATGAATGATAATAATAAATAAAATCAACACGTAGTTGATGGGATACGACTAATCAGCTTAAGGAAACAGCATTACATATCGCAAAAACTGTCAACGTGTTGCTAATCGGGGAAACCGGGAACCTTTGGAACGGAAATAAGGAAACATTACACCGTTATTCTAAAATACATCACTGTTGTCATTATTTTAATTTTAATAATGGAGGTGTTGTGTCCCACAGCTTTGCTTGTGTCGACTGAAGCCAGCCATACACATTTAATTTAACAAGATTTATCATCGAAGCCAAAGACCCAGATGGCAAGTTGACAAGGAAGCCATTGGCTTATCGAGAGTCCAACAATGTTCATCTACGTGTAACCCGCCCTCCTGAGATATGTGTCAACCTTGTTTTTAAACATATTCACACTGCTAGCAGTTAAACAATCCGTAGACAATTTGTTCCATTCGTTTATTGTCCTCTGTGATAACGAGTACTTCCTGATATCCAATCTACACTGATCTTTTACTAATTTTAACTAGATATACTATCTTTCTTGAGTGAAAAAAAACATATTTCTATTAATATTTTCATACCCATTAAATATTTGAAAACTTCGATGTGATCTGCTCTTAACCTCCTTGTCTCTAGAGTTGTTAAACCACATTCTTTCAGGCGTTCTTCATAACTAAAGTCTCTCAGTTATGGAATTATTTTAGGTGCTCTCCTCTGTCATCGTTCAGGCGTATATATATCCTTCTTACGATATGGTCTCCGTGCTTGTATACAGTATTCTAAATGAGATCTAACCATTGCTTTATACAGAGGTATAATTGTATGTTATATTTCTCCTAATCAGCCCAAGAATTTGATTACCCTTTGAAGCTGCAATACCACACTGTTCTGAAACTTTCATATCAGCACTTATTGTTATTCCTAAGTTATTTTCTTTTACATTAGTACCCAGAACAGTATCTCCCATATTATAGTTTATATCCAAATACCCATGTCCTGTATGTAGGTATTTACATTTCCAAAATACCATCTGCCATATACCGACCTTTAGTTGCCAACAGTTTGTCTGCCGACATATACCCATCGGCCGACCGTCTGCCGACCAATTTTTCAAATACCAGATGCCCACAAAAAGTGTTACCAACTGTTGGTGGAGAATATACACATAACGACTACAACTGAAAAAGTAGTCGCCAATATGTTGGCAACTGAAGAATCTGTATGTGTGTGGCGGGCTTTAGGTACCTGACGTTAATAGGCCCGGTTATCTGTTAAGTGGCGATAAAGACCCGAGTCACTTGCGTGTAGAATAAATATGCATGCCCAATGACATAATCTATCACATCAGCGACTGACCTATTCACGTTGCAGTACATTCGCAAAATACACTCGAATGGTGCTACTCGTGCGTCATGCCTGGTTGCACATGTAACCCGGAACGGCGACTGTTTTCAATAGACTACTTTTAGAGAACGGAAGGTGACCTAGTTTCCCCAAAACTAGACGTTTCTAACCCCACTACGATGCTTGTAGCCAGCACAGCAATGTAACCACGGCAACGTTGTACATCAGGATCTAATGTGGCTTCCTTCTCCTTTCGTTGAAATCTAACCAGTCTACTTCTGAGAGCACACGCGTGACTCTGCTCTAACAGCTATAGTCATCTGTAACAAAAGGAGCAGCTCGTTCTTCGTTGGATGTTTTCAGGCGCTTCACTGCAAAGTTACATTCAACTGCGTGACTTAAGTCCTAATGTTAGCTAACTCTTACCTGAGTGCTCGAACGCAAACAGCAAACACAGGGGGAGTAGAATTCGCACAGACATAGCTTCAGTTCAGGTGGCTTGTATCGTTATAACAAAACTGAGCTTATGCTAGGTTGTTGTAGGGGTGTACAGCGCAGTTTCGTTACGATCTGGTGACTAGTTGAGTGACACTCGAGTCTACTCGAGTATTCACTCTTACAATGCTTGGACCGGAACCGTTACAATCACACGCGGTGCTTCGCCGTTCGGGTGTCTCGTGAGAAGGTAGATGGGATCATGCCTCAGTTAGACTTCCTGGTGTGTTACAATGTAGGGCACAGTAATTTCAGATATGTGTAGTTTTCAAAAAATCATACCATCTGATATAACTGCATATGAGCAGACACACTGGCAAGTTTGCTGGTAGAACATGTTAGCAGTGTAACCGTGGATTTTTAGATGATTTAAATAGGCGGAAGGATTTTTGGGAATTTTTTCGCCACAAGGCACGTGTGCGTAGTAATTTATGCCGAAATTGGTCAATATTGACGGGTGTGGCACGTTCAGCCGTTTTAAAAGAGTTAGAAATATGTGATTTTGACAACACTCGACCGGCGTGTCAATGAGATGCTGACAGCGGCAAGAAAGAAGTTTCAGGATTTTTGATGGTCCCGTTTTCTTATAATCGTGCAAAACGTTAACATGGTCACCAATGGGAAATGTAACAGGAGGCTGAACCCAGATACACCGGCACCCTGATCTACCTAGCCGCCATTTGGACTCGTCTGTTTGTTGACATACTTTCCCGGAAAGCCGTACGGCTTGCCCGGTAGCTGGTCCTTTGTTCACACCAGTCATGCTTTGAATGGAATGGTGGGGGGGGTGTGGGCTATGATCAGAAATTATTTTCGGTCGCACTGGTGTCCCGATAGACTGCGTGGATATTTCAAATAAAGCGAACTAGCGAACTTTATTTGTCTATGACTCATGATGAATCCAGAAGTAAAATAGTGATGTGTTGGCACACAAGCGCTCACACCACATCCACGCGTGTGCGTGCGCGTGTGCGAGTGCTTATGTGTATATGGGTGCGTGTGTGTGTGCGCGTGTGCGTATGTGTATATGGATGCATGCGTGTGCGTGCGTGTGCATATATAATATGTGAACATGTGTTCATATGTACGTCCAAGTGTATGAATAATATGTCACGCACTGCAGTTAGCCTCTTTCCGACGTATCTAGTTCACAACCCAGTCTGCCACACTGGTGAGCATTATGACATAAAGCATCACATAGGTCAATGCGATATAGTGCCAGTTTAATCATAAACATGATACATTCTGAGATCAAGAAAATGTTTCCCGAGCTGCTGTGTGTGGCAATGAGACGTACTTTTACAACACGGCAATCACATTCACACTTAAATGAACAGTCCTTTCTGCTTCTCTACCAGAACTGTCAATTTGAGACTTTTTTCACATCACATTTATGACTAATTGCTGCTCGCTATGGAAACTAAATATCACATGTTGTTCATCATTAGTTACAATAAGGTATTCAAGTTTCCACCTTTTAAGCATTTTAGTATTTCAGGTCCTTATGATGTGACCAGTGATAGCCCAGGAATGAATTGAAACACTATCCAACAGAAATAAATTGAAACACTATCAAACAGAAATGAATTGAAACACTATCAAACAGAAATGATTTGAAACACTATCAAACAGAAATAAATTGAAACACTATCAAACAGAAATGAACTGAAACACTATCAAACAGAAATTAAAGGTTCAGGCAAAGCTACCATAAATACTTATGAATCAGTTTACATTTAGATACAACTGTGTATGAGTGCAACAGCATTTGAGTCAGTTCAAACATTTGCATTTAAATGCGAGCCCAAGCCTGGTACATTGTTTGTACTTCACCTTAAGCTGGAGTTCAGTGGAATACATTGCATTATTTTGATTCAACACCGTTTCCCAATAACGACAGCCACCAGTATTCCAGTAAGCAACATGTGTAAACACGACCAGGACATGGTATAACATGGTATGTTCATACTGCGTCCGAGCGAACCCGTCTGCGAAACAAATACACATACCAATAAGATACAAAGTGGAAAACCGACACCAAGCAAACACCCATTCCGGGCTTTTAAGCCATTTCGCATTTACATTAACGTTCACAAAACTAGCAAAGCGTTTTGTTGTCTGCTATGTATTTTATAGGGTTTTATATAACAGGTTAGGGTGTAAAATAACTATAAAAACACAATTGGCGACGAAAATACCTCATATTCCTTGTGGCATCTTCCTACACAGATGCCAAGACTCCCATTAATAGCAATTAATAACACGTCTATGGTAGGCGACCTTCTAACCCAACTCTCCTTTGTTGGATCTCACTTCCCAAAATCACGTGTAGAAGTTTAAGGGATATGTTTAAACGTTATGAAAATAGTTTCTTCTCCATTGTATATTCCTGCTTCATTGCCTTATCAGAATACCATATTGCAGTCAAGAAGTCATACGTCAAGACGAAGCTTCCTTTCTTTCAGGCATAATGGTAGTGGCATTGTCAACATAATGGTAGTGGCATTGCCAACATAATGGTAGTGGCATTGTCAACATAATGGTAGTGGCATTGCCAACATAATGGTAGTGGCATTGTCAACATAATGGTAGTGGCATTGTCAACATAATGGTAGTGCCATTGTCAACATAATGGTAGTGGCATTGTCAACATGTATTAGTAATAAGCGATTTACTGTGCCCTAAAATAATAGTTGACCTATAGCGTAGAAGTGTTTAGAAGCTACAAAAACATCCTGCTTCATAACTGCCAGAAGAGGTCGGCATGTCCTAGACACAGGCCATGTATGTAGGATTATCAACACCACCATTCGGTCCAGCCGCTTGCACGGGATAGCCTGTGTTCACTCCGGCCGCCTGCACGGGATTGACTGTGTTCACCCCAGCCGCTTGCGCGGGATAGCCTGTGTTCACTCCGGCCGCTAACACGGGATAGCCTGTGTTCACTCCGGCCGCTAACACGGGATAGACTGTGTTCACTCCAGCCGCTTGCGCGGGATAGCCTGTGTTCAGCGGTTGAATGATCGAGACTGCAGGTTGAGGCACTGCAAATACAACAGTCTGCATTCAACACTGCGCGCAGCATCGTACCCAAACACTGCAGGGAACATACGCCATTACGGACCTCGCACTGAATACTCTTTTTGTATTATTCCCAGGGTTAATGCACTTCGAAGCAAACCAATGTTGATGCTAACGTTAAATTCTTATATGACGCTGTATCAAAGCCGTTTAAAGTAATTTACACTTCACCCCCTGGCAGACATGTTCATTCCAACACCAACTCGACTTCTCTAAGAAACATTCAGCCATGCCGCAATTATTGCACGAAAACAATGCATTTATTAATTTTATATCCACCACTGCTTATATAACCAGGTAATAACTCATACAGTTGTTCTCTCGAACAAGAGTCCGACGTTCTAACCACTGCGCCACTGCGCTCTGTACAAACACCTTCGTTAAACTCAAACACACAACTTTACCGTGAACGATTGCTCCACGACTGCTTCTGCTGCAACACTTGCATAAGCAAATGCTGAAACCCACTACGGACGCCACAGCCACGATGCCAATGACGACGAGGACCCAGACCGCTACGCTGCAATGAGACGAAACAGACATAGGCCAATGTACACCAGGTGTCACTCTCCTGTGTCTTCAATGGTGATTCGTTGTAAAGTTCGTTGGTCTTCACCACACAGGAAATTACAGTTGATAAGTTAATCTTTTATCATATTTAGAATATAGCTAATATATATTATCTGATATGCTTCGGGGAATGCTACCTAGTCCCCTATGCATGTTGAATCTAACGATTTCATAACTTGATGACAGAAATAACCATCGTAATGATAGGTTTACACCATTTTGTCAGTGTTGCAATAACTGTTGTATTCAGATTCGACGTTTCGAAATAGAGTCAACAATGAAATTCAATGTAGGCGTAAGATAACGAACAAACACATCGAGACCACTCACCACGTCGTACCAACCATCACCCCGGTACACTTAGCATCGTAAGATAACGAACAAACACATGGAGCCCACTCACCACGTCGTATCAACCATCACCCCGGTACACTTAGCATCGTAAGATAACGAACAAACACATCGAGACCACTCACCACGTCGTACCAACCATCACCCCGGTACACTTAGCATCGTAAGATAACGAATAAACACATCGAGACCACTCACCACGTCGTACCAACCATCACCCCGGTACACTTGGAATCGTAAGATAAAGAACAAACACATGGAGACCACTCACCACGTCGTACCAACCATCACCCCGGTACACTTAGCATCGTAAGATAACGAACAAACACATCGAGACCACTCACCACGTCGTACCAACCATCACCCCGGTACACTTAGCATCGTAAGATAACGAACAAACACATGGAGACCACTCACCACGTCGTACCAACCATCACCCCGGTACACTTAGCATCGTAAGATAACGAACAAACACATGGAGACCACTCACCACGTCGTACCAACCATCACCCCGGTACACTTAGCATCGCAAGATAACGAACAAACACATGGAGACCACTCACCACGTCGTACCAACCATCACCCCGGTACACTTAGCATCGTAAGATAACGAACAAACACATGGAGACCACTCACCACGTCGTACCAACCATCACCCCGGTACACTTAGCATCGTAAGATAACGAACAAACACATGGAGCCCACTCACCACGTCGTACCAACCATCACCCCGGTACACTTAGCATCGTAAGATGAGGAACAAACACATGGAGACCACTCACCACGTCGTACCAACCATCACCCCGGTACACTTAGCATCGCACATGTCCGAGTCGCAGAAGCAGGCAGTACCACTAACGTCTGCTGGAGAACGTTCGGCCAATATCTTGGCCGGTCCCTTTAGGTCGGACGTGCTAGCCGAGTGACATCCATTTGAAAACGTATCGGCACAGCCGCGGTATTGTACGGTTAACGTCGTAGAAGCTACAACGACCGCAATACCATGACATAATAGCAACAACAACAACAACAACAACAACAACAACAATAATAATAATAAGAAGAAGAAGTACAATTTCGAATAAACGTACACATAAATGTATTAAATGTTTTTTGCAGAAGTTACCATCAAATACAGCCCATGTACACATAACGCTCAGCAACCGTAATATTGCGACATTACGTTCTGGTTTAACTTTTGATTGAATGGCCGAACCAACATCAAATTAAACGGTGTTTGCACTGTGGACCCGATCTATTTGGTCAACTACAGTTTGAAAGTTTAGTCCATACCGCACAACCACCGCATTAGATTGTACTTGGGAAGAAATGGAAACAAACCAAACATGTTAAGCCACTGGGCAATATCTGACTCAACTAATCGTTTACATTTTCAGGGCACAAGTACCAAATTTATATAATTTTTCAAGCATTCGTGTAACTTTTTTTTTATTTATTGTGACATTCCACTACATCCTGCCGAACAACAATATACTTAGGCATAATATATAGGAACCTTATATATGCAAATGACGTCTTACCAAAAACCTGTTTCACTGTCACCTCTACATTGGCGTAAATGCAACGGTATTGGTCGTCGGAACACGTCTCCGAGCCCGTGGAGGAGTCGACGTCATCGCATGACGAGTCCGACTCGCCCGATAGCCCTCCAATACTACCTTTCATGTTCATACATTTGTAGCATTTCAAGGCGAACGCTGAAACACAAAATAACAATTTGCAAGCAAAGAACATTTACGTTTCGGCATGTATCGTTGGTGGGCATTATTATTTATAATATTATTTATTATATTGTTTACTACGGTTAATATAATCGTTGTAGTCATTGTATTATTATTAGTAGTAGTATTATTATTAGTAGTAGTATTAGTAGTATTAGTAGTAGTAGTAGTATAGTAGTAGTAGTAGTAGTAGTAGTAGCAGCAGCAGCAGCAGCAGCAGCAGCAGCAGCAGCAGCAGCAGCAGCAGCAGCAGCAGCAGCAGCAGTAAAATTAGCAGTAGTAGTAGCAGTAGTAATACTAGCAGCGGCGGCGGCGGCGGCGGCGGCGGCGGCGGCGGCGGTGGCAGCAGTAATAGTAGCAGAAGCAGTTGTAGCAGCATCAGGAGCAGTAGCAGTAGTAGTAGTAGTAGCAGCAGCAGCAGTAGCAGTTGTAGTAGTAGCAGCAGTGGCAGCAGCAGCAGTAGCAGTAGTAGCAGCAGCATTAGCAATAGTAGTAGTATAATAATATGTTTTTTATGGCAATTATAGCAGTTGAATTATACTGGCACAATAAAACAAACTTAATATAATAAAGTTAATACATTAATTAAGACAAAAAGTATGATTTAAAATATATCAAATTAAAAAAGTGCATGAACATCATGTTTCAAGTTATGTTTGTAATAAACAAGGTCAATATGAAGGACGTAATAATAAATTAAAACAGGCATTACTATAGTAGAATAAATTATATGGCCTACTACTATTATGTAAAAAGTAAATAATTTATAAATGAGTTCATAATTACTGCCAGTGTCTTAAAGCATATGGTATAAAAGAATTCTGAAATCGTTCAGTTGTGCAACGCGGGAGTTTCCCGAAGGGGAGGCAGAAGATGGTGTAATTTATGTGTAGATTGTTGCATGCTTATGAATGATGTTCTGCATAACTTCTCCCTCCGGTCTGACAGCGGTGGTAGATTGGCTGCGGTGATGGCTTCAGTGTATGACTTATCTTGGAAAATGAACCGCATTGCCCGTCTCTGAATGTATTTTATCTGTTTTGTTTGCTTTTTAATAAGGCTCGTGTGCCACACTTGGCATGCGTATCACAATACCGATTGGACGATTTAAGTGTATATGTTGATGAGATGGTGAAGTTTCTCTTTTGAGAAGGATGATGAAATATAGACGTTGCGATGCTTTTGTAGTGATTTCGTCTATGTGTGATTGCCACTTCAGATTTTCAAATAGAGTCACACCTAGTAGACGAGTGTTGCTAACTTGTTGAATTGGTTAGCAGTGCGATGTATGGAGTTGATTTCTTGAAACATGTTCGCAGTTCTTTCGTCTTGTCGTAGTTCAGCGCCATTTTGTTACTCGCTGTCCATTGCTCGACTTCGTCTGCTGCTACTTGGAGTGAGCTGTCCATACCGGATGATGAAGAAGCTTCCCATATTTTATATGTTCGCATACTGTTTGCATATCATTAATATGGTGTAGGAAGTCGATTGGTCCTAATATTGTGCCTTGTGTGACACCTGCATTGATAGTGGTGTACTCCGATTTCACACTCCCGATCTTTACCCGCTGTTTGCGTTGACACAGGAAGGATGTCAGCCATTTCAAGACGAATTTGTCAGCATCAGTAGCAGTTGCAGCAGCAGTAGCAGTAGTAGTAGCGGCAGCAGTAGCAGCAATAGCAACAGAAGTAGCAGTTGCAGCAGCAGTAGCAGTAGTAGTAGCGGCAGCAGTAGCAGCAATAGCAACAGAAGTAGCAGTACCAGCACTAGTAACAGCAGCAGCAGTAGCTGCAGTAGTAGCAGTAGCAGCAATAGGAGCAGCAGCGGTAGTAGTAGCAGTAGTGGTAGCAGCAGCAGTTGCAGTAGCAGTAACAGTAGTAGTAGTAGTATTAGTTGCAGCAGCAGCAGCAGCAGAAACAACAACATCAGGAGCAGCAGCAATAGCAGCAATAACAATAGAAGTAGCAGCACTAGAAACAGCAGCAGCAGTAGCTGTAGTAGTAGTAGTAGCAGCAGTAGCTGTAGTAGTAGTAGTAGTAGCAGCAGTAGCTGTAGTAGTAGTAGTAGCAGTAGCAGCAACAGGAGCAGCAGCAGTAGTAGCAGCAGTAGTGGTAGCAGCACCAACGGTAACAGTAGCAGTAGCAGTAGCAGTAATAATAGCAGTAGCAGTAGCGGTAATAGTAGCAGTAGCAGTAGCGGTAATAGTAGCAGTAGCAGTATCAGTATCAGTATCAGTAGCAGTAGCAGTGCAGTAGCAGTAGCAGTAGTAGTAATAGTAATAGTAGCAGTAGCAGTAGGAGTAGGAGTAGCAGTAGCGGTACTATTACCAGTAGCAGTAACAAAATTACACAAATCATTACACAAAAGGAAATGGTGTGGAGGGTAAATGAGCACACTGGAGACGTCTACACAAATCCCTAATTGGTAATCTCGGTGATCACCAGGGAAGACTGTTTCATCTCGGTGATCATCAGGGAAGACTGTTTCGTCTCGGTGATCACCAGGGAAGACTGTTTCGTCTCGGTGATCATCAGGGAAGACTGTTTCATTTCGGTGATCACCAGGGAAGACTGTTTCATCTCGGTGATCACCAGGGAAGACTGTTTCATCTCGGTGATCACCAGGGAAGACTGTTTCATCTCGGTGATCACCAGGGAAGACTGTTTCATCTCGGTGATCACCAGGGAAGACTGTTTCATCTCGGTGATCACCAGGGAAGACTGTTTCATCTCGGTGATCACCAGGGA
Source organism: Lamellibrachia satsuma (assembly GCA_033239005.1). Taxonomy (NCBI): domain Eukaryota; kingdom Metazoa; phylum Annelida; class Polychaeta; order Sabellida; family Siboglinidae; genus Lamellibrachia; species Lamellibrachia satsuma. Next base: position 5,684,809 of record BSQZ01000028.1, read on the forward strand.
AGACTGTTTCATCTCGGTGATCACCAGGGAAGACTGTTTCATCTCGGTGATCACCAGGGAAGACTGTTTCATCTCGGTGATCACCAGGGAAGACTTTTTAATCTCGGTGATCACCAGGGAAGACTGTTGCAATTATTAAACGTGCACTATCAATACTAGTCACTAAATGTGAGGGGAACAAAATCATATAACTTTATTTGGGGCATTTAATATGTGTAACACATAAGATGGTATCCACGAACATTAAGAAGATGAATGATAATAATAAATAAAATCAACACGTAGTTGATGGGATACGACTAATCAGCTTAAGGAAACAGCATTACATATCGCAAAAACTGTCAACGTGTTGCTAATCGGGGAAACCGGGAACCTTTGGAACGGAAATAAGGAAACATTACACCGTTATTCTAAAATACATCACTGTTGTCATTATTTTGATTTTAATAATGGAGGTGTTGTGTCCCACAGCTTTGCTTGTGTCGACTAAAGCCAGCCATACACATTTAATTTAACAAGATTTATCATCGAAGCCAAAGACCCAGATGGCAAGTAGACAAGGAAGCCATTGGCTTATCGAGAGTCCAACAATGTTCATCTACGTGTAACCCGCCCTCTTGAGATATGTGTCAACCTTGTTTTTAAACATATTCACACTGCTGGCAGTTAAACAATCCGTAGACAATTTGTTCCATTCGTTTATTGTCCTCTGTGATAACGAGTACTTCCTGATATCCAATCTACACTGATCTTTTACTAATTTTAACTAGATATACTATCTTTCTTGAGTGAGAAAAACATATTTCTATTAATATTTTCATACCCATTCAATATTTGAAAACTTCGATGTGATCTCCTCTTAACCTCCTTGTCTCTAGAGTTGTTAAACCACATTCTTTCAGGTGTTCTTCATAACTAAGGTCTCTCAGTTCTGGAATTATTTTAGGTGCTCTCCTCTGTCATCGTTCAGGCGTATATATATATATCCTTCTTACGATATGGTCTCCGTGCTTGTATACAGTATTCTAAATGAGATCTAACCATTGCTTTATACAGAGGTATAATTGTATGTTATATTTCTCCTAATCAGCCCAAGAATTTGATTACCCTTTGAAGCTGCAATACCACACTGTTCTGAAACTTTCATATCAGCACTTATTGTTATTCCTAAGTTATTTTCTTTTACATTAGTACCCAGAACAGTATCTCCCATATTATAGTTTATATCCAAATACCCATGTCCTGTATGTAGGTATTTACATTTCCAAAATACCATCTGCCATATACCGACCTTTAGTCGCCAACAGTTTGTCTGCCGACAAATACCCATCGGCCGACCGTCTGCCGACCAATTTTTCAAATACCAGATGCCCACAAAAAGTGTTACCAACTGTTGGTGGAGAATATACACATAACGACTACAACTGAAAAAGTAGTCGCCAATATGTTGGCAACTGAAGAATCTGTATGTGTGTGGCGGGCTTTAGGTACCTGACGTTAATATAGGCCCGGTTATCTGTTAAGTGGCGATAAAGACCCGAGTCACTTGCGTGTAGAATAAATATGCATGCCCAATGACATAATCTATCACATCAGCGACTGACCTATTCACGTTGCAGTACATTCGCAAAATACACTCGAATGGTGCTACTCGTGCGTCATGCCTGGTTGCACATGTAACGTGGAACGGCGACTGTTTTCAATAGACTACTTTTAGAGAACGGAAGGTGACCTAGTTTCCCCAAAACTAGACTTTTCTAACCCCACTACGATGCTTGTAGCCAGCACAGCAATGTAACCACGGCAACGTTGTACATCAGGATCTAATGTGGCTTCCTTCTCCTTTCGTCGAAATCTAACCAGTCTACTTCTGAGAGCACACGCGTGACTCTGCTCTAACAGCTATAGTCGTCTGTAACAAAAGGAGCAGCTCGTTCTTCGTTGGATGTTTTCAGGCGCTTCACTGCAAAGTTACATTCAACTACGTGAACTAAGTCCTAATGTTAGCTAACTCTTACCTGAGTGCTCGAACGCAAACAGCAAACACAGGGGGAGTAGAATTCGCACAGACATAGCTTCAGTTCAGGTGGCTTGTATCGTTATAACAAAACTGAGCTTATGCTAGGTAAATGGGCTGAAGTGGTACCGTCCAACGTCGTAGGGGTGTACAGCGCAGTTTCGTTACGATCTGGTGACAAGTTGAGTGGCACTCGAGTCTACTCGAGTATTCACTCTCACAATGCTACGCCACGCCTAAAGATTGGCGGCCGATTAGCTACATATTCACTTTAATTCGATCATACGGTTCGTGTCGGAACTAATCTAGTCAGAGTTTATTTTAGTAACATAATGAAAAGATAAATAATGGCAGAATAAGCAGCAGCAAAACCGACACGTGCACCGCCGGCGGCGGCGGCGGCAAAACATCAATAACAGCAACAGTGATGGTTGTGGCGGCGGTGGTCATGGAGACGGCGGCGGTGGTCATTGTAGCAGTAGTGATGGTTTGTATGGTGGTGTTGGTTGTTGGGGTCGATTTGGGAGTAGATACGTAAGTCAGATCTAACCTTTATGGGAGTTACTTGGATCAAATATATTATTTTAGTAGTCTTTCTTGAATCAGTATATAGTCTATTAGACCAGCAACGTATGTTACCGATAATTTGTCAAGATAATATCATCAGGTACTTCTCAGATTTCGCAAGGCATACACTGCATGATGGTGGTGGTGAAGGTAGTGGTGGTGGAGGTAGTGGTGGTTGTGTGGTGGTGGTGAAGGTGGTGGAGGTAGTGGTGGTGGTGGTGTGGTGGTGGTGGTGGTGGTGGTACACAAGTGGACAATGTTGTTTATTGTAGAACTTTTTGTCGGATTATTCTCCACATGTGGTGGCTGCATATCATAGATTGATGCCCAGTCCACCATACATGGCACCATATGTATAAAATTCCAACTTGCGCGTAGGGTGCGAAGCGTGTTTTATAGATTGGGTGTGGGGAAAATAGACTTACTTTTGCAATAAAATAAATACAAATCAACTAACCACGTAATTATGTGTGGGGGCGGGGGAGGGGTGCAACACTTACGACATTTGCGGGCTGGACTGCCACTTTTTTTTTAGTAGTTAGTAGCTTTAGTAAGGTACTGTCATTCTAGTACTATTTAGTTAAGAGTTGTTTATATGAAACTGCGTTAACCGTTTCCGCCTTAGATTAATATAAGTAGACCAAATCGTGTTTGCACCGACAGGAGTGCGCTTTGCCCCACTCTACTACTCTCCTCCCTAAATAACTGCGGCCTTGATTCAATGGTTAAAATATTCTATTGAAGCAGAGACAACGCCTCGAGCGTGGGCGCCGCTGTCTTGGAGTGGGTTGTGTTGTTACCATTGCACATCCTGCTGACTCACGAGTGAGCTATGGCTTTGAAAGTGTATTTGTACACGATTTGTAAAGTTCGACCCCCGTTTCGTTGGGCGCGTGCGCGAGAGTCGATTTTCACAAAGTTCGCTATTAGCTCGCCAGATTCATTCACGTCTAGAATGAAATCAGTTGTAACACCAGTTGTCCAGCTAGGTATCGTCTCGATTAGAGATTTATTCGACAGCAAGTCACTTCACGTACATTTCACAATCACATCAAATCACCATCCCCGTTGCATCAGTACACCGTATATAGGGTCTAAGTATAATCGGTAACATCTTTAGTTGAACTTTGAAAAGTTCGTAATTTAGAAATCAAACGTAACGCTAGGGAAAGCGGCTTGGCTTGTCTATGCGGAAATTTGCTAAGGTCTGAAAGTTGGGAGCATTTTCGTAGCTTCCCACGTCGTGTCTCGGTGAAATAGTCTGCCGCGCTCCCCGAGTGCGCAAATCTGTCACATTTTAAAGTAAGTCAATAGCTGTCTCAGAAATTTAGTACCAAGGTACGCATGCGTGAACATCTCCCAATTCTACCAAAATCATCCAAAACCGTCTCACGCATGCGTGAACAGGCCGACGACACACAACCTCCCTGAAGAAAACCCATTTGCGTCTTCGCATAATTACTATATGTGTACGGTGTGGGTGGCTGTCCTACATCTTGCCAAACTTTTCCCGGCCCGCTTACGGGTCAGGAAAGGGTGAGATCTTGAGGAACCGGTTGACAACTCATTAATAAACTTCTAGGCACGGGGGAAGAGCGTCAACTTTCGACCCACGCCTGTAGCTTGGTTCGGACAAAATACCCATTACTCACAATTGAACTTGTGCACCCAACGCTATGCTACATGTCTACATAAACATCCTGGATTTTCTGAATAACAAAATTATTATATCTATATTAACCGCGTAACGAAGGCAACGACTTTACAGATATTGTTCAAGAAAAGTGGACAAGTGGGCTTCATTGGACCGGAAATGCTACAATCACGCGCGGTGCTTTGCCGTTCGGGTGTCTCCGGAGAAGGTAGATACACCGGCACCCTGATCTACCTAGCGGCCATTTGGACTCGTCTGTTTGTTGGCATACTTTCCCGGAAAGCCGTACGGCTTGCCCGGTAGCTAGTCCTTTGTTCACACCAGTCATGCTTTGAATGGAATGGTGGGGGGGCTAAATGGGCTG